>JAODAL010008522.1:0-117029 GCA_025379985.1 Phyllomedusa bahiana
ATAAAACTTGTTCCATCTTCCGCTGGATTCCCATTGCCCTCAATGTATGGTGCTGCAGGAAATCCGACCGCATTTTTTTGCGCAAAAACCACGGTCCAGTGATGTTAAAATGCTGTCTGATTTTGGACGCCATTTTAACATTGCTGTATAGACATCGCCTCACTATTGTGCATTGCTTGGTCTTACGTTATGCATGTAACCCCTCTCAAATGGCGCTTTAAAATAAATTATAATGATGGCTAAACCCTTGAAAAATCTGCCGAAATTTTGGGGGCATTAGTATGAAAGTTCCCAAATTTCGGTCTGCCTTTGCAAGGAAATTAATTTGCCTTGGCAGCCGTCATGTAATATGCATACGCAGCGCACCAGGAAATCACATAAATATTTGTTCTTCCATAGCATTTTATAGTCTTGCATTATTTCATATTTCCAGCGATTTGGCACAGCCTTCAGCTAGAGCAAGCATAGACTGGCAGCTGAGAAACTGGAACGCATTCCTGTGCTTTTCCAAGAGATTAGCAGCTGTCTACATCCCACTACCTGTGACGTGCCTATCAGCAAAGAAAGTTCAGCACAGAAGAGCTGCTCAAGACGGTTTTATGAGGAGCCGGCCCTCTCCAGTCTTTTTTCTTTTCACACAGTAAAGGAAGTTATGCAATATCTCAGGCTGATAAAAATAACAAATTCAGTTCAAATGAGTCATTAGAAAGGAGTGGAGATGCTGAGACTAGCAGGAAGGGAGAGGAATGTTTGAACTGTCCCATCTGATTTTATGGTTTTATTTTTTTGGCATGGGTGCTGGATTATCTGCAGTTAAAAAAGAAAACCAAAAACCCCAAACCCCTTTTTCTTGAAAAGTCGTTGCTCACATGTTTTCCTCTGTGACCGGGCCAGAAAAAATAATCCGCTGCAATCTCCAGTTTCCAGCATTTAAAGAAAAGATCTCATTGAAATACAAGCTCCGGAGGATTTTGTGTAATATTCATAGATGTAAATGTTGGCATTTGCACAAGTAAAAGGATCCACAAAGGAAGTTTTCTCCCCCCCCCTGAATTCCTTAGTTTCCTGTAGAGATTGTTGTGTAAAACAATGTTCTCCGGCACATACTTCCCCTACGGGACTGAAGATAGCGCAGACAATCTCAAATATCTCAGCGGAAATCCATATCCTCATTCAAAAATATACCATGAATTAAAGGGGCAAAACTTTAGGGCATGTCCCCCCGGAAAAGGGTTATTTTGGGTTTTTTTAGACGGTTTGCAGTTGGTTGGAAAACCTGCAAGCAAGTCCCCCATAACTTAATAGAAAAAAAACGTTGCAGTCCCCAAATAAACGGTTTTTTCCCCGGGCATTTTTTCACCCCCCGGCCGTCCAAAAAAATTAGAACTGTTATCTTCTCCCCGGTTTCCAGGGGAAAAAATTAACATTGGAGTCAGAGAGGGGGTAAACGGTTTTTGGGGGTTTTTGGGGAATTTTAGGTTTTTCAAAAGAAAAAGTGAAAAAATGATCCCCCCTTAGTGGGTGTGTTTTTGCGGTCTTTTTAAAAAGGGAAAGGTCCCGCAAACCTTTCCCTGTTTCTGAGGGGAGAGGGACAACATGTCCCCACAGTTGTCTAATAGTGGAGAACTCATTTTTTATTTTTTTTTTAAAAGAGCCAGAGCACACACAATAATGTCTTGCTGAGAAGTCCAAGAGGGCCCAATGGAATCTCAGGGAGTGACCCGGGTGGTGATAAAAAAAAAATACTGGTTTCTTGCACCAATCAGGAATATTTTTGCACTGTACATTTCTGTTTGAAAAAACGTCAAAAACTGTGGGAAAACGGGACAAAATCCATTTAAAAAAAAATAACCGCCCAAAAAAACCACCGCCTTTTTTGTCAAAAAAAAAATCCAAAAAACCAGCTGTAATTTGGCGGTTTGTGAGGTCAAAACCAAGCTGTTTCTTCTTTGCTGTGTAAAAACCCCTAAAGGTCAGTGCAAAAAGGGGGTTTTTGGTCAACCTTCCACTTTGAGTTTTCTAGAAAATCCCTTCAGCGTCCCATGAACGGATTTTTCCGGTTGTTTTTTACACCGCGGCGTTCGAAAAACTTTCAAAATGCACAATCTTCTGCCCCCTTTTCGGCAAATTGTCATTTCAGTGGTTGAGGGGGATGTTGAATCCACAAACCGCGGACAGAACTGGCCCCCAAAACCATCCAAAAGAAGACAAAATACTGGCTGGATTCTTAAGACAGACTCTGACCGGTGTTTTGTCACTGCCCTGTGGACAGACCCGAAAAATGAATACCTGCAGGCTAATATAGATGGAGTTTCTTCCCAACAAAAATGGGTATCCAAAATGAAATGAATGTCACAAAACGGTTTTTTTGGAATATTTTTAAAAACAGTTGTCTAAAAAAATGACTTTATACACAGTCGATTACTTATTTGATCCTTCCTATTTTTGGGCCGTCGGCGCGCAGCCTTATGATGCAAGTCACGTGTCATGAGCCGGTGCATGGGGTATATAAGGTGTTTGATAATGAAAGAATAGGGATGTCAAGCTATAAAAACCGTAGGCAAAAAGTGGGATTCAGCGTGAATTTCTTTAAATTTTAAAAGCAGCAAACCCGTATATAGGTGTATCATCCGAAAAAGGTGTTGAACGCTACAGCCAGAGTCTCCGTAAAATCAACTGGGGGCTACCGCCCGGGTCAAAAATCAACATTTCGTGAACCTCATGAGTAGGGGCTCCGAACAGGCGGAGGTTGTATTTGTGCAAGTAGATACAGAAAAGGTTCAATTTTTTACAGCAGATCGGAACCAAACTTTGTGATTGGGAAAGGGTTGTTTTTCCAATGAATCATGGTGTTATGGTTTTGGGAAGTTTTGTGGCATTTTCTGGGAAAATTCCCTTGGGAAAGGGGTTCAATATTTAGGTCAAATAAACTTTGTGCTCGTGCCCCTACATGATGACTGTCTCCCCTGAGGAGGATGGGATCTTCCAGCAAGACAATGCAACGTGTCATATGGAGAGAAATGTCCATCATTGATAGTAATAGCATGACCAAGACTTCCAAGTTCTACCTTTGCCCCTAATTCCCCAGACTTCAACCTAGTTGAGCATCTGTTTGACTACCTCAATGATGGTGTTGGCTCTCTGGACCCTCCAGCAGCTGTGTGATTCAGTCAGTATGGCTCCAGATACCTGTGAAAAATACCAATCACGCAAACCCCAGTTACTTGGTATAGTATTGGTATAATTTTGGGATTGATCTACTGAAACAGCCCCAACCAAGGTCACAATGACCTATTAACTAAAGCCCCAGTCATACTCGATCCTTCTCCTCTTAGACTTATCCTCTCCCTTTTTTTTGACACTGTCGCCCAAATTCCCTCCTGCTACAAATCCTTCCTCCCTGGGCATCACGGACTTGGCCCTTTCTGGATCTCCTCGTACCTCTCTGATCGGACGTTCAGCGTTTCTCATTCTCGCTCCACCCTCCCCTCGACCCCCTCTCTGTTGGTGTCCCCCAAGGGGTTTCAGTCCTGGGCCCACTACTCTTCTCTATCTACACTCTTGGCCTGGGTCAGCTCATAGCATCACACGGCTTTTCAATACCCCTGTATGTGATGACACCCAAATTTACATCTCTGGCCTGACATCAACTTTTACTGTCCAAGATCCCAGATTGTTCTGTCCTCCATACCCTTTTCTTCTCCTCCCGTCTCCTAAAACTTAATGTAGAGAAAACGGAATTTTATTATCTTTCCACCCTCCCCTCCATCCCTCCACCTGATCTCTCTATTACAGTCAACGGCTCCACACTCTCACCAGTCCCAAAAGTCCGTGCCTTGGGATAACCCTTGACTCCGCTTTGTCCTTCAAACCACACATCCAAGCCCCTCACCTCCGCCTGCCGCCTCCACCCGAAAAATATTTCCAAATCCGCTCCCTTCCTCAACCCTGACACTACAAAAATTTTGGTCCCTGCCCTTGTCATCTCCGCCTAAACTACTGCAACCTTTCTGTGGCCCCCGTCTAGCACTCTTGCTCCCCTTCAATCCATCATCAACTGTGCCGCCCGTCTTTAAACCCCCTCTCTCTCACTATCCTCTGCCTCTCCCCTCTGCCAATCCCTTCACTGGCTACCCATTGTCCAGCGAATTCATTCAAGTTGTAACCATGACCTACAAGGCTCTCCATAACCTCTCCCTTCGTTTCATCTCTGCCTAATCTCCAGATACTCCCCTCAAGCAATCTCCGTCCTCACAGGACCTTCTCCTCTGCTCTCCTTATCAGCTCTTCACACAACCGTCTCCAAGATTTCTCCCCTGCTTCACCCACACTCTGGAACTCACTGCCCCAAAACATCAGACTCTCCTCCACTTTCACCAGCTTCAAAAGCAACCCGAAAACCATCTTTTCAGGATAGCCTATTAAACTATAGTACCCCTTCTTTCACCACACACTCCAAAACAGATGTCTGCTCCACCTTCTGTCTCTTTCCCCAATTGTAGATTTTAAGCCTTCGTGGGCAGGGCCCTCTCTCCCTCTGTACTAATTGATTGTCACATACTGTCAGCATTGAACTTGTTTGACTTATGTTATGTTTGTAACCCTCTTGAATGTACAGCGCCCTGGAATCAATGGCGCTCTAAAATAAATAATAATAATAATAATAATAGACTGCATATAACTAAATGCCGACTCTACACATAACATGCTCCAAATCACACTCGGAATGTGTATCTCCCAGAAGAAAGGATCAGGCATATTGAAATCCAACATTTCCATTTCACATGGTTCCCTTTAATATACATGGCCACCTTAAAGGGAATCTGGCAGCAGTGGTCCCTCACGCTTACAGGGTACAATATTTTCTAGGACCGTGGGGGCCACATGGATGAAAACTGTCTAGGTCTCAAACTCACTTTGTTGCCCATAGCAACCAATCAGAGCCAATAGAAACCAATCAGAGCGAACCTCTCATTTCATATAGTGCTCTGGAAAAATGAGAGGGGCGCTCTGATTGGTTGCTATGGGCAACAAAGTTCATACTTGTGGGCCTGTATCTTTATACTGCACTCAGCATACAATGTCGCAGACACTGCTGATCTGTGGCTCATGTGATTTATGAGAGATCCAACCAATTATCAGGAATATTTTACTATTAAATCATCTGTATTAGTGAGGCTCATGCAATTATTTGCGGTCTAGTAGAGCCTCTCTAGAGTACAATGCGATACTACATGTCCTGCACTGCTCTTACATGTAATAGTGAGGTGCATGCAATGATTGGTGGTCTAGTAGCACCTCTCTCCAGGACAGTGCAGTACTAAATGTCCTGTACTGCTCTTACATGTATTAGTGCGGTGCATGCAGTGACTGGCAGTCTAGTAGCGCCTCTCTACAGTACAGTGCAGTACTACATGTCCTGTACTGGTCTTACATGTATTACTGAGTTGCATGCAATAATTGGCGGTCTAGTAGCGCCTCTCTACAGTACAATGCGGTACTACATGTCCTGTACTGCTCTTACATGTATTAGTGAGGTGCATGCAGTGATTGGCAGTCTAGTAGCACCTCTCTACAGTACAATGCGGTACTACATGTCCTGTACTGCTCTTACATGTATTAGTGAGGTGCATGCAGTGATTGGTGGTCTAGTAGCTCCTCTCTACAGTAAAGTGCAGTACTACATGTCTTGTACTGCTCTTACATGTAATAGTGAGATGCATGCTGTGACTGGCGGTCTAGTAGCTCCTCTCTACAGTGAAGTGCGGTACTACATGCCCTGTACTGCTCTTACATGTATTAGTGAGGAGCATGCAGTGATTGGCAGTCTAGTAGCACTTCTCTATCATACAGTGCGGTACCACCTCACCAAAAACTAAAAACCACCCAAAAAACTGCTCGGAAACCCAGCTGATTTGGACAACAAACTGATAAAATACTGAGGTTTAAAGTGGTTTTTAGGATTTGGTTTCCGATGGGTTTTTTGTCCTATGCAGTGTAGCTTTATAGCAATCAAACCTGCATGTACTACAGGAATGAAAAATGTGCCTGGTCAGGTAGAGGGGGAAAACGGTCTGGTCAGGAACCAGTTAAAACCACTTTAAAAAGTAATCAACAAATACTATGTAACTCAAAGTGGTACAATGAAAAGTACAAGTCATCCTGCTAAAACAAACTCTTCCTAATAAAAATGTTATGGGTCTTTAAATGCAGCGACATAAAAAGAAATTATGTTCTAAAAGAAAACAAAAAAGCTATTTTATTGTGCAAAAAGGGAAAAACACAAAAAAAGCAAATTCAGTATTGCCGCAGATGGTATCATGTCTTAAGGTGACCGCCTACAAAACCTAAAAAACAATGGAGCAATTGCTGTTCTTTCCCACCCCTCAAAAGAATGAAATGAAAAAGTTGGTCATTAACAACTTTCTTCTGGCACCATCCATGTACAGTAGATGTCAGACAGGGGTCAGGAGGCCGTTCACCTTAAGACCTTGCCCTCTCTACTGTTTAACCCATGCACTTTTCTGCTATTAAAAATAATTTATGGTCCAGTTATGCTTTCTGTCCAGTTATGTAGCTGTAGGGCTTGCAGAGGTAATTGTAACACCCGGTCCCTGCTGCCCCAAGGGCTTAAAGGCCTCTCTAGCATAAAAGATAAAACCACTATTCTAAATGCAGGTAGTTGCTACATGGAGGTTCCCCTCTCCGACCTCTATGAAGGAAAACATCAAACATACAAAAATCACTGTACAAATAGTATATGTGAAAAAAAGCAGATAATAAAAACACCAACACTAACATAAAAATTATGATATTTTGTTGGTATACTAAAAAAAAAACACATCACAACCACAAATAAAAGATAACAATCGACACCCAAATAAAGATGCTGCAACTACCCACACTACTAGTATAGGATGTATTAAAAAATCCATATGTAGAAAAGAACAAATAGATGAACAAAGGAAATATCAAAGAAAGACATGGGGGGCATGTATGAAAACTGTCTAGATCTAAGGCTTGCTCAGAGCAACCAATCACAGCTCCCCTTTACATTTTTCAGAGAACCTATATGAAATGAAAGGGGAGCGCAGCTTGGTTGCTAGACCTAGACAGTTTTCATACATGAGGCCCTATGTGTTTTGTGAGTTTTTTTGTAATTGTGAGTAGTTTTTCCAACACCAAAATTCAATATGGTTTAAAATTATTGCCTCATAATTTTTGTAGGTTATTTTAACCCCTTAACGACCGCACACCGACTTTTGACGTCGGCTGGTGCGGGACGTTCGTCTACAGCGACGTCTTTTGGTGTCGCTGCAGACATCAGGATTTGTGCCGCTGGGATTGGGGCTGTACTACACAGCCCTGATTCCAGAGCATCTCTTGCGGGCACCAGGAAGTGGGGGAACCCCCGCAACCCGGTGCTTTGACCCTTTGATGGCGGCGGATCGTCAGCAGAGTGCAATCAAAGGGTTTCCCTGCTCTGTCGGGTGATCGGAACACCTGTTGACCCGACAGAGCCGGGGAACGGCTGCACAGTCAGCCCTGGGGACCTAGAGTAGCCCCAAGGCTGTCTGTGTAAGAAGCCAGTGACCAGGACAGACTGTGAGCTGCCCTGATCACTGCCTGTGTTAGACTGACACAGATTATAATGTATTAGCATATATGAATATGCTAATACATTACTAAGTGAAAAAAAATGTAAAACAGTTCTCCCTTCATGGGATTTTAAAAAAAAAAGTAAAAAACATAAAAAGTTTAAAACAATTAATAAAAAAATAAATAAAATAATAAAATAAAAATAAATATTTAATAAAAAAATAATTGTGCATATATTACACACACAAAAAAAACTACACATATTAGGTATCCACAAGACCGTAATAACCTGTAGAATTAATCTAACAAGTTATTAAGTGTGAAATGTAAATGGTGTAAAAAAAATTTTTAAAAAAACTAAAAAAATGTAACAAAATTTTTCAAAAATTCTGCAATTATTTATAAGTGAACTTAATCTATAAACCTCATAAAGTACAACTTGTCTCTAATAAAACGAGGCCTCATACAACTGCGTCATTGAAAAAATAAAAAAGTTACAACTGTTGAAACGCAAGGAGGCAAAAACTAAAAAAATGTTCTGGTCATTAACTACTTTTCAGGCCTGGGGCTTAAGTGGTTAAACAGTAAAAGTGGTTTAGCATGTCCAGAGAGTCCACAACTCCACCAATACTTCCAAGTCACTCATAGAAAACACAGATATCATAATCCCCTATAGACCAAGAAATGCGGAAATCTACAGACACTTCCTTAATAGTCACAATACAAACAACCAGTTCATAAATATTCACTCAAAGAATAGAACAGAGAGTTATAGGAGACCATTCCCACGTGAACCTCCTGCTCCAAGAGCACAAAATTCACATTTGCATAGAATTCATTAGAAATTCGATGCAGCTGTAAACCCGACATGTAAAGAATGAATAAAGCCCTGTTATTCCTATAATAATAATATCATGCATAAATACATAAAATGTACATTAAATTAACACAATATTTGATGCCCCATCAGAATACATTATACCGCGACAGAATAATCCAACCAAAAACGACTCTGATTTGTGTCCTCATGGTCACAATTACTTGATAAATGGCTTAGCGATGGGATGGACATCCTGCCATTGTCAAAGGCTTCCCAGGGTTACAGCTCTTGTCACCCAAGCCATAATCTCAGAGATGTAGATCAACACAATTGTTATTCTTCTTCTCAGCGATGACGTAGGCTCTCTAGGAAAACTTGCTCCCACCATGAGATCTTCAATCCTTGATAAAAGCATGGATCTGCCTTTATCAGGTTCTCTTTGCAAGTGTTACTGGAACTATGGTGGTTCTTGCTCAACAAGAATATGCAAAAGGGATTTGTTTCTGGACAGATAAAAAATGGGCAAACAGAAGAACTGCAAACCAAGACAATACATGATCGGGGGGTGTAATTGCAATGCTAAGATTCCTCTTGTGTTTTGGAGTTTCGGGTCGCCAGTATGTGGGATGACCATGAATAGGTGATTAATAGTCCTAAAAGTCTCTTCTGTCCCATTGAAAGGCCACAGTGTTACAGTACCAGTAGGGGGGCTAGCTGGGACATCCTCAGTGCTGAATTTGTGGACCTGCCCACCAACCCCCAACTAACTTTCCCTTATGAAGTGAGAGTTAGGATCATCTATCAGCAGCAGTGAGAGATTAAAGAGTAATACTTACTGGCTGGACAAGGAGGTCCCAGCCATAGAAATGGTGGTAGGGCAAACCAAAATATATGCCATTGCAGATCAAATTTATGTGGAACGTCATAAGGAAACAATGACCAAAAAATTCTTTAAGAAATGGAGGGCATTTTTGGAGAAATTCTACACCCAACAGGAGATAGAAAAGTTAGTAAATACCTTCCAATATACTAAGTGGTTTCTGATGGAGGCTCAAATGGGGACGTTGGGAAGACTACAACTATAACTGCAACCAAAATGTAAGCACTGAGTCTCTCATGTTCAGAGACATCACTTAGATAAGTTATATTCCTGGCTGTACTTTTTGTATTTTATATTATTTTCTTGTTGGTATGTTTTCGTACTTTAGGTTTTGTTTGTTGGTCTGTTTAAAAATCAAAAACTGGTATCTCTTAATGGACAGACTTTTATTGTACAATATTTGCAAATTGTGAATTGTATAGTGTAATATGGATGCCAAATAAAATATGTTTAAAAAAAAAAGAGTAAAACTTACTTTGTATAGGTAGATATGATTCTCCCTAAAAACAGCCAATATTGTCCTCGCACACAGGCGGATCTCGCTAAGTGGTCAACTTGGATACAAAATTGTTGGCCGGTATCTCCAAATTCATAGTATTCACCTCTTCCCTCCTCCACAAGGATTTTTGTTTATGTCCCGTTCATTTTTTTCCTCCCCAGCTTCCAACAGCCATAACTTTTTTTAGCTTTCCACCTACATAGACGTATGAGGGCTTGTTTTTTCGCCGGACGACATTTAGGACACGTCCCCACGGCAGAGGACAAATATCAGTAGGTTTATCCGACCGGAATTTGTCCGGTTTGTGTGCCGTGCACACGGCCGCAAGGGAGATGGCTTTTCTCCGCGATGAGCACATATTCCGTCTGAAAACCGGATGGAAGAATGTGCATGTTCAATCTTTTTCGGGCGCCCGCGGGCGGAAAACCCATGCAGTGGTTACTGCTGCACGGGTTTTCCATAGAGCCCCGTTGTGCTCGTTCGTGGCCGGTTTTTCAGACAGTCTGCAAAACCGCAAACTGTCTGAAGAACCATCCGAAAACCCGTGCCAAGGAGACATGCCTTTACTATTGAATGATACCATTTATCATACCAAATAATATATTGGGAACCCAAACAAAAAATCTTTGGATGGGATGGAACGTGAACAAAAACGCCACTTTTGTGGGGTTCGCTTTTATGGAGCTCGCTAGTTGAAGTGTGGGTGCTCAGTGGAAAAAACCCATATGCTCGTAATCCAATGGGTAGAGAATCCACGGCACACCTTGCGGAAAGTTATTTTTATTCACACACTTGGATGTACAACATAGAAAGTTCAGCTCTCTGTATCACATAATGTGCATAGTAGAAATAAAGTAGTGGTAGTCCCACAGTCCGACGTTTTGGCTGAATTGGCCTTCATCAAGGGACCTATAATGTGGGAAACAGGACTGGTGTGGACGTGGTGATAATGATTTTATATATTTTCTTTTAAATGGAGTTGTTTTGAACTTTAAATTATTATTTTTTTAATTTTTAAAACATTTTTCCTTTTTTGTACTTTTGTACTTTTAGTCCCCCAAGGATTCCAATAGAGGGCATATCAACTTGTTTACTGTACAGCAATAGTAACATATCGGCTACAGTGGCACTACAGGGAAACTGAATGCAAGCATTCCCCTACTTACGACTTACATCTGTCTCCTAGTTACAAATGGAGACATATAGGTTGTGGCTCGCTGTACTGACATCACACACAGAATCACGCCCCATAATAACGTCGGACCATCTCAAGCCTTCTTCTGCCCACTGTAACTTCCGGCTGGCACAGCACAGCGGGTCTTTTTTACATTTCTACCACCCACCCTTCTTGCACTGGGAAACTCCATCTTCAGGCCGGCACAACTGCTCTCCTTCATGCCGCACTGTTCTTGCGCTATTTGCCCCGGTATTTCTTGCCTTCTACTGGGTTCAGTCTATAGTCCATTGAGTTGTAAGCATGGCCTTGTGGTTATACCTACACTAGGACTAATAAAAAAAAATGTTTTTTTTTTCTTTTGCTTGTCCTTTCAAATTAATAGAAAAAATAAAAACTAAATGTTAACATATATATAACCCAAATTGGTGCATGTAGAAATGACAGCTTGTCCTGACAAAATCGTAATAGGGTTTTATTGTGACGTAAAATTGAGGTGGGAAGCTTTCAAATTAGATAATAAACATTTTCACGATTTATCATTATTAAAAATTTTGTACTGTCTTTGCTTTAGCTGCCTCCTTAGTAATCCATAGTGTATAGCACATCTACAGAGGATACGACCAGTGATGAGAGCTCCTCAGTCCTGGCTGCACATGCTCAGACATCACCTTTCCTCTCAGGCAGCTACTGTCAGTCTATTCCTTGATAAGTAAACACACACTCACTGCTGAAAGTGTTCAACCCTAGGCAGAGGCGTAACTTGAAGCTCCTGGGCCCTGATGCAAAGAAGGAAATTGGGCCCCCCCAGTTACCAGTTGTCTTTACAATACTGGTGTCTTCTTATGTGGCAGAAGGGCTTTTGGGCCCCCTAGGGATGCCGGGCCCGGTAGCGGCTGCTACCTCTACACCCCCTATAGCTACGCCCCTGACCCTAGGTGCTGTCATTCTATTCCTATCCTTTGTACACCTTAGTAATAAGTCAAACTGTGCAAATAAATAAAAGGAAAAAAGAAACCTCAATCAGGTACAGAATGTGCACTGAGAAAAAAATCCAAATGTATGGTTCCTGCAGGGATTTGAAAGTAGAACCCCTATGCTGAAAGGCAGAATTGTTAAGCACTAAGCTACATTGTAGCTACTCACAGCTCTCTACATAAGCAGACCTTTGTGTGACTAGAGTAAGCACACTGTGGGGAAAGGTATGGTGATGTCAAGCCTGCTGGGTCATGTGATATGTAGTTCAAACAAAAAGATAGATAGATAGATAGATAGATAGATAGATACTAGGATAGATAGATACTAGGATAGATAGATAGATAGATAGAATAGTTAGACCTACAGATAGATAGTGAATTGTGCATTACATTGGGTCCAGAGTCCTTTCAACATGTGCTGTGCTGTTTCTGTGCCTTGTAGCTACAGCGATGTCCTCATATGTGATGCAGCTTTCAAAACAAGTGATGATGTATTATCTGTCACTTCTGAATAAATAAATGATGTCGCACTATTTCAGGCCGTCTAAACAAGTTAGTAAGGTTGCCCTACAAAATAAGAACCAGTCCTGCTTGTATATGAGGTGCATTAGATACAGATGTACATGAACCGTATCTAAGATGTTGTGTACACATTCAAAATAATATTTTTTTAACATTTGGAAACTTGGAACAACAGATCTGAGTTTTACGTCGCCAATATTTACCTAATGGCACAAGTGGCTCCTGAATTCACTTCAAACCTTCTAAAAATGGACAAAAATGCACATCTGCTTAAAAAGTTGGAATGTTTTTGTGACTCCACCAATGGGACAAATGTGCTACTATTACACATGAGCCATTCCTCAGCCACTTGTCCCGGTGTATAAATATATTTGCTTTTATGGAACTAATGCCCTAGACGCCAAATGCTTACTCATAAAACAGTGTTTAGAAGAATAAATAAACGCTAGATAGATATATATAGATCGATTGATAGATAGATAGATAAATAGACAGAGACAGATAGATAGATAGAACATAGATAGGTAGATAGATAGATAGATAGATAGAACATAGATAGGTAGATAGATAGATAGATAGAACATAGATAGGTAGATAGATAGATAGATAGATAGATAGATAGATGGATAATTTACCAGAGAAATGCACCACTCAGAAGACCATAAAAATCGGTTCAATAAAAAGAAAAAATAGGTGCCAGACGAACAGTCCTGACCAAGAACAATATAGAAAATAAAAAAATTGCAATAAATCCAATAAAGCTCTATTTATCCCATGTCTCCTCAACATTTCAGTTCTATCAAAGAGCCTTTATCAAGCAACGGGATACATTTTTTTCACTTTATCGGTGCTGCAACTTTTTTATTTTTTATATAGGTTGATAAATAAAAGGATGAATGAATGGACAGACAAACAGATTGACATACTAAATAGATAGTTAGATGATAAACATACTAGATAGACAAATAAATACATGATGGATAGATAATTACTGTAGATAGATAGATAAATAGACAGATAGAAAGAAAGATATAGGTAGGTAGGTAGATAGATAGACAGAGGTAGATAGATAGATAATTTACCAGAGAAATGTACCTCTCAGAAGAACATAAAAATGGGTTCAATAATAGAAAAAAAAGGTGCCAGTCGAACAGTCCTGACCAAGAACAATGTAGAAAATGTAAAAAATTGCATCACTTTGCAGCACTAAAGCTCTTTATTTGTCCCATGTCTCCTCAATATTTGGTTCTATCAAAGAGCCTTTATCAAGCAACGGGATACATTTTTTTTTCACTTTATTGGAGCGGTGCTGCAACTTTTCTATTTTTTATATAGGTTGATAAATAAATAGAAGAATGGATGATTGAATAGATAGACAAACAGATTGACATACTAAATAAATAGTTAGATGATAGACATACTAGATAGATAAATAAATACATGATAGATAGATAGATAGATAGATAGATAGATAGATAGATATGAGATAGATAGATAGATAGATAGATAGATAGATATGAGATAGATAGATATGAGATAGATAGACATACAGAGAGATAGATAGACATACAGAGAGATAGATAGACATACAGATACATAGATAGATATATAGATAGATAGACATACATAGATAGATAGATAGACATACATACATACATAGATAGATAGATAGATAGATAGACATACAGATAGATAGATAGATAGATAGATAGATAGATAGATAGATAGATAGATAGATAGATAGATAGATAGATAGATAGACAGACACACAGATAGATGTATGGATAGAAGATATACAGATAGATAGATAGATAGATAGATAGATAGATAGATAGATAGATAGGTAGATAGATAGATAGATAGATAGATAGATAGACATACAGATAGATAGATAGATAGATAGATAGATAGATAATTTAGCAGACAAATGCACCACTCAGAAGAACATAAAAATCGGTTCAACAAAAGAAAAAATAGGTGCCAGCCGACCAGTCCTGACCAAGAACAATATAGAAAATTTAAAAAATTGCAGCACTCCTCCAATAAAGCTCTTTATTTATCCCATGTGTCCTCAACATTTCAGTTCTATCACAGAGCCTTTAACAACCAACGGGATACATTGCTGCAATTTTTTAAATTTTTTATATAGTTAGGTAAATAAATAGTAGGATGGATGAATGAATAGATAGACAAATGGATTGACATACTAGATAGATAGTTAGATGATAGACATACTAAGACAAAGAAATACATGATAGATAGATAGATAGATAGATAGATAGATAGATAGATAGATAGATAGATAGATAGATAGATGACAGATTGACATACTAGATAGATAGTTAGATGATAGATAATAAATACATGATAGAAAGATGATAGATAGATAGATAGATAGATAGATAGATAGATAGATAGATAGATAGATAGAAAATGGAAAAAGACAGCACCACTATATAATATAAATATCGGGTGCAAGCAGAAATGTCCACGTCACGGACAAATTCAAATGAAAAAGGAAAACCCGCTGCACTCACAAAAAAGTTTTTTCAAAAAAACAAGATAGTTTTTGTGAGTGCAGCGGGTTTTCCTTTTTTAGATAGATAGACAGACAGATATAGACAGACAGACAGACAGATAGATAGTTAGATGATAGATAGATAATAAATACATGATAGATAGATGATAGATAGATGATTGATAGATAGATAGATAGATAGATAGATAGATAGATAGATAGATGGGATAGATAGATAGATAGATGATGGATGGATAGATAGATAGATAGATAGATAGATAGATAGATGATAGATAGATAGATAGATAGATAGATAGATAGATAGATAGATAGATAGATAGATAGATGGAGATAAAACCCATGAAAACTCAGAAACAGAAACACCTATCTTTTTTCTTTTATCCTATCAAGTTGGCAAAAGTTTAATCCACAGATGTCGTAGCATGGGAATATGACATATGACAGTAACACGGCGCACAGACTCTAATAAGCAGCTGAGAACTCGGTGAGACAGGCGCTGAACTCATCTGCACACACCCATTTCGAGCTGTGTCCTCGGTCACCCAAGGGAATCCATGGCTGCAAAATAATCTCATGATTGTTTTGCTGTGACTCAAACATCATCATCATCTAGATAAGTGTTCTTCTCACAGGCCTGAAGTAACCACCCATTGCTGTTTACAGCCAGCACATCCCAATATTGTCTTCACTGAGCTGTGACCTATAAAACTTTATGGCCTTAAGGTTGTCCAGCAGGAGAGTAACAATAACAACTTGACATCAAAAGGCTCCAAGAAGAGGAGCAGGCCTGTCTGTGGTCAAAGGGGAGCAACTGGGTGAAGGAGAAAGTGATTTACAATGCTAAATGGACCAGGGTTGTATTTTCGGGAGAGAGAGGGGGTTACTGATTCTCATTGAAGAGACCAGTAAGGTATGAAGACAATACTCCATGGGGGAAACAATGCGCAAATGAACCCTGCTCCATAAGGACAAAAAGATAGATAGATAGATATGGGATAGATAGATAGATATGGGATAGATAGATAGATAGATAGATAGATAGATAGATAGATAGATAGATAGGCACAGGGGCATAGCTATATGGGGTGCAAAGGCAGTATTTGCTTCTGGGCCCTGGTTCTTGAGGATGGCCAAAAGAGCCCCCTGTCACTTAAGAAGACACCACTACTATAAATGGTACATGGTAGGTGAGGGGTCTTTTATTGATTTTGCATTGGTGCAAAGGAGGGGCAAAAGGGTTGTACATGTTTTATAAAAAATTATTATAATCCTCTAGAGGCCCCCAAGAAACAAAAAGCGTATACTCGCCTCCCTCCGACCCCCGATTCTGCCGCAGGGTCTCCCCAGTCTTCTGTTGACATGATGTCACTGATTGGCAGTGCCTCTACTTACACCACTGTTCACTTCTGAAGTAAGTTAGTGATGTAAATTAGCAGCACATGACTGTGGTGATGTCCGCGTTCAGAAGTGACAAGTTGTTACACAGATACACAGATAGATAGATAGACAGAAAGACAGATAGATAGATAGATAGATAGATAGATAGATAGATAGATAGATAGATAGATAGATAGATAGATATGTGATAGATAGATAGATAGATAGATAGATAGACAGAAAGACAGATAGATAGATAGATAGATAGATAGATAGATAGAAAACTGCTAAAAGAGGTACTGTATATTCTCAAGAATAAGCCGAATTTGCTGAAATATTTGCTGAAAAAGCCCTCCTTGGCTTATACTCGAGTCTGCCGTCGGCGTTCAGGCGCTGCTATGGCCCAGGCTGCGGTGGTGATCTCTTCAGCTATATGTGCCTCCTCTGGGAACTCATACAGCTGAAGATACTATTGTGGAGCAGAGAGCGAGCGCTTCCTGCTCTGCAATAGGACTCCGAAAGGCCGCAAGCAGATGTGCGGCCTTCTGGAGTATCCGGCACAGGCGGCGCTGCCTGCGCGACCTGATGACATCATGTCCTCTGTGCCGGGAAGAAGACGGAGCACATCGGAGCAGCGGGGGAGAGAGGCGAGTATTGTTTTTTTGTTGTTGTTGTTGGTTTTTTTTTTTTTTTTTTTAAACCCTGCCTATACCTGCATATGGGGGACATATACTTGCCTATACATACCTGTCTATGAGGGACATATACCTGACTATATCTGCCTATGGGCGGACAAATACCTGCCTATAGGGGACATATACCTGCCTATGGGGGACATTAAACTGCCTATGGGACATTAAACTGCCTATGGGCAACATTAAACTGCCTATACCTGCCTAAGGGGGACATTAAACTACCTATGAGGGACATATACCTGCTTATATCTGCCTATGAGGGACATATACCTGCCTATATCTGCCTATGGGGGACATATACCTGCCTATACCTGCCTATGGGGGACATTAAATGGCCTATGAGCAACATTAAACTGCCTGTACCTGCCTATGGGGGACATTAAACTGCCTATGGGGGACAGTAAACTGCTTATGGGACATTAAACTGCCTATGGGGGACATTTAACTGCCTATACCTGCCTATGGGGGACATATACCTGCCTATGGGGGACATTAAACTGCCTATACCTGCCTATGTAATTTTATTGGTATCCACATTTTCCACCCTAGGCTTATACTCAAGTCAATACGTTTTCCCAGTTTTTTGTGGCCAAATTAGGTGCCTCGGCTTACATTCGGGTCGACTTATACTCGCATATATACGGTATGGGTATGTAACAACCCTATGACTTAGTTGACAGTACTTTGCACCTTAATGGGGAGACTCCTCTATGTGCAGTGCAAGTTGAGTAACACATCTCATACAATGTGCAAATTATTCCCTATTAAGTAGGAGAAGGTGAGTAATATCCTTTGTGGCCATGGATGTAACTAGAATGCATAGGGCCCCATAGCAAAATAACATGGGCCCTCACCAGCAGTGTTGGACTGGGGTGTAGACGGCCCACATGTGGAGTTGACTATAGGGCCCACCAGTTGGGCTGTTTCTGGGCCCACCGGTGGAAGTTATTTTAAGGGCTCACCCTACAGCTGCTGTAAAGGACTGTGCAAGTCTCCTATACTCTGCATCTTGCTTTTTGCCTCTTTCTATGGTTTTTGCCACTCTTGATGAAGTATATGCAGTTTAAAAACAACTCTAGGTCTACCATGCTTAGGGGCCCACCGGGGTTCCCCCTATTTCTCTGTGGGCCAGTCCGAGCCTGCTCACCAGACAGAAACAAGAATCTGAAACAGCAGTATAGTTTGCAATAAGGTAAAAATAATAGCGCCACGTATCAGAGAACCCACATAGCAGTGCTACATAGCAAAAAAGCCACCAACTTCTTACTCGCTACAAAAAGATGCAGTGCTTTTACAGGTAGGTGGGCGCCTCAGCCTCCGGCCCCCATAGCAGCAGCGCGCCATTTCTTTTAGGATGCAGGACCTTTGACTGCATTTGCGTCTCCACAATATTTCTCACAGTGTGAAGCAACAGCGGGTGTGGCGCTGCTCATATACAGGTGATAAGCGAAGATTAACCTTTCCTTATCCTCCTGACACGTTTATTCACTATAAATCCCGTGCCCTGGGTGCCTGAGGCAGAATGTGACAGTGTGACTCAGCTGACTGTAACCCTTTCACTAAGAGCATTGTTGGATTTAGAGCACAATAGGTCTATCATTACAGCAGTGTCACATCAGAACAAACAGGCTTCTTGGGATAAATCACAGTATACAGCCCCGGCTTCTGACAATGGACGGACTTGTTTGGTTTTCAGCACTCAATGCATTTGATCCTGGGCAAGTGCCCATATGTGTATACCTGATGGATTTGCAGAGAAAATAGAGCGAGTGATGACTGTACCACGGCTCACATTTCAACGCTGCTGAACAATATTCATGCTGATCCCGTAAGACATGTTTAACCATTAAAAATGCATTAAGAGCAGTCAGGGCACAATGTGATCTCTTTTTTGGGGGGGGGGGACATAAATACACGCACTGTTTATTTTCAGCCGTTTTACCAAGAAAGCGGACTGCTATGGAACAACCAACTCCTTCATGGCAGAGGGAATCAACACTTGGACATGTTTTGTATGTGACCCTTGTGACTTTTTACTATATAAGTTGTTTTATTGTTTTGGTCGGTTCATTTTTAAAGGAAGGACTTTATTTCATTATTTGGCTGTTGGGTGTGATTTGACTGTATGACTGGGTATGACTGTGTCCAAGGCATAAAGCATGATATGTATTGCGTCCAGGGGCAAAAGGAACAATACAGTGTTGATAGACCAGGTCTAATCAATTAGACAAGTCATAAAACATAGTTAAATGGGAGTCCTACTACAGATATTCCCACCATTGCAGAGAATGAGGGTCTCTGACTGCAGATACTCCCCCCATTGCAGAGAATGAGGGCCTCTGACTGCAGATACTCCCACCATTGCAGAAAATGAGGGTCTCTGACTGCAGATACTCCCACCATTGCTGAGAATGAAGGTCTCTGATTGCAGATACTCCCCCCATTGCTGAGAATGAGGACCTCTGACTGCAGATACTCCCACCATTGGTTTGAATCAGGACCTCTGACTTCAGATATTCCCACCAGTGCAGAGAATGAGGTTCTCTGACTGCAGATACTCCCCCCATTGCAGAGAATGAGGGCCTCTAACTGCAGATACTCCCACCATTGCAGAAAATGAGGGTCTCTGACTGCAGATGCTCCCACCATTGCAGAGAATGAGGGTCTCTGACTGCAGCTACTCCCACCATTGCTGATAATGAGGGTCTACGACTGCAGATATTCCCACCATTGCAGAGAATGAGGGCCTCTGACTGCGGATACTTCCCCCATTGCAGAGAATGAAGGTCTGTGACTGCAGATACTCCCCCCATTGCAGAGAATGAGGGTCTCTGACTGCAGCTACTCCCACCATTGCTGATAATGAGGGTCTACGACTGCAGATATTCCCACCATTGCTGAGAATGAGGACCTCTGACTGCAGATAATCCCCCCATTGCTTTGCATGAGGACCTCTGACTGCAGATATTCCCACCATTGCAGAGAATGAGGGTCTCTGACTGCAGATACTCCCCCCATTGCAGAGAATGAGGGCCTCTGACTGCAGATATTTCCACTATTGCAGAGAATGAGGGTCTTTGACTGCAGATAGTCCCCCCATTGCAGAGAATGAGGGTCTGTGACTGCAGATACTCCCCCGATTGCAGAGAATTAGGGCCTCTGACTGCAGATACTCCCATCATTGTTGAAAATGAGGGTCTTCAAATCACAGGATGAGCATGTGTGATCACTATCCAAAGATATGAATGAGAGCACCAGAAAAAGTTCAATGCACATGTTTGGCTGTTTTCAACCAAGTTTCCTATGATAATAAAAGATGACCTTGCACCTTCAATTGCTGTTGGCCAATGACATATTTAGTCTCCTTTTCTGTTAAATCTCCCCTCTCCAATCTGTCCTGAATGGCCAGGCTCATCTTTCTTTCCAGCTGCTATACTGATGCCTCTACCCTGTGTCAGTCACTGCACTGGTTGCCCATGCAGTACAGAATACACCATAAACTCCTCACTCTGACCCACAAAGCTCTCCACAGTGCTGCACCCCCTACATCTCCTCCCTCATCTCTGTCTAGCTCTCTACCCGCTCTCTCCGCTCTGCTGATGATCTTAGACTGAATGCCTCAATCATCCGAACCTCCCATGCTCATCTCCAAGACTTTGCATGTGCTGCACCAGTTCTCTAGAATGTGCTACCCCACAGATCATAGTTTTAAGCAGGCTCTGGCAGGTCTACCATGATCACTGACTGCCAACCCCCTCACTTTCAGTCACACACATTTCTGACACTCCATGGACTTGGGCATTAACAGGCACTCTATATATATACTGCCTGTATATAGATACCCTATCTGTATATAGATGTACTGTGTGGGTGGCAGGTTCATCCACTCTTAGGGCATGTTCACACGGGGTAATTTCGGCACGCATTTCACTGTGTATTTGCGCTCTAATACGGGCGAGAAGTGCGCCAAAATTACAGTAATCCATAGTTACGCCTCCTCCATGGATTACGCCTCCTCTCCCCGCGCGTACAATATGATCGTATTGTACGCGCAGGGAGATAAGTGACACGTCAATTACTTGCGGCGAATACGCGCCGCGAGTAATGAATGTCAATGGGGCCGGTGGGCGTATTAGCGAGAGCTCCTGAAACATACGATGTACGCGCCGCAGTACATCATGTGAACAGAGCCTTATGTATACTACCATGTATCTATGGTACATAGCTGGACCATTATGTAAACTAAGCACCTCTTACCTTTCGTCTCACCCCTACACCTACGTAGATTGCAAGCTCTTGTGAGCAGGGCCCATGTTCTTCTTCATCTTCTGCCGCATTCCATGGCTCTCATTGTACAAGGCAATGGGAAATCCAAAATCTGAATGTGTTTTTTTGTGCAGAAAATACACCAAAAATGGCGGTGCAGCGAAGTTAAAATAGCGTGGTATTTTAGCTTCGCTGTGTAGACATAGCCTTACCTCCTATTGCTGTGTCTACCCCCAATGTTAACAATGCTTAGCAGCTTAATGTAGGAAGGCTGCAGTGTGTTTGACAGGGCTTTTGAGACCATCCAGTACTCCAAAACAGACAATAAGAGGGCACACAGACACCGGCAGAGGAGAGCGGCATACACATGTAGGACAAAGCTACGGCCTCCCCCACTGTCCACAGATCTACATTTCCATGCATGTCACCTCACCACCCAAGACTGTGAACATATTGTGCAAAAATGCCCTTTGACATGAGCCTAAAGCTTGAGACTGATGATTGCACAATATACTTTGCGACACTTGAAAACCATGAACAGGTGTTTTCCACTCTGCCAGAAAGTGACGTCTTCTGAAAACCATAAAGAATCACAGGCATTTGCCTCAATCTGTGAAAGCTGATGTTTTCATCGCGGATTCAAGGACTTCCAGCATTTGCTGAGCTCCGGCCTTCAGCTGAATCTCAATGAAAATAGCCGATTTTGGTCCTGAACTTTGAAACCTGAACTTATGTACTTGGGGGATTAAAGCTGTTTGTGTAACCTTGGGCTTGTACTGTAACAGCAGATCTATGTATCAAGAGGACTGTAAAATGGATTTTAGCTTGTACATTTTATTTTTATATGTTTTCAAAAACATGTCACTCTTCTTAGCTTACAGCAATGTTCAGGCACAGTGCAAAGAACTACAGCGAGACGAGGGAAACCTATGGCAAAATTCCACAAAAAATACAAATGCTTGAAGCTCATCTATCAGGGGCTGAAGTCATTGTCGGACTGGGGTGCCTAGGGCCCACAGGTGGAGTTGACGCTAGGGGCCCACCAGTTGAGTTTTTATGGGCCCACCGGTGGAGTTTATTTTAAGGGCCCACCCTACAGCTCTTGTAAATGACTGTACCTGCCTCCTATACTTTGTCTCTTCCTTTTTGCCTCTCTTTCTCTGCTTTTTTGCCTCTTCTGAGAATGTATATGGAGTTAAAGAACAACTCCAGGTCTGCGATGCTCAAGGACCCACCGGGGGTTTCCCCTATTCCCCTGTGGGCCAGTCCGAGCCTGGCTGTAGTAAAGAGAATGGGCTTAAAATAATTGGTGTAGACCAGACTAAAGATGTCCATAGGGATAAGAGCAAAGATGTCCAATGTGCCAATTTTGGCTGGAATGGTCAGCTATGTTATGAGTTTGTGGGGAAAAGAAGGAGGAAAGATGGATCAGGCATGTTAAATGTCAAAGCCTAATAGTTTTGTTCTCAAGGAAGATAAGTCACCACCAGACTCTTTCCACTTATTATCCTTCTATCATTGAAAACACAGAAAAAAAATGGAACATTAATTACTTAAAAAACACAGAAACAAGGCCAAACTCACAGCTCAAAGGCTGGACTGAAAACTGAACCCAGTAAAGAGGAAACACTGGCCCCTATGCTACTTGGGAAAGATAAACAGGTGCAGCTGATTGCTGAGCAGTATCTCACATACTCCACCACTAGAGGAACAATTAGACTGCACATTACATTGATACCTGTTCACACAGTATGCAGAAAAGCCACAGGATAATACATGGGGAGATCTTTCCCAAGTAGCATAGGGGCCAGTGTTGGCTCTTTACTGGGTTCAGTTTTCAGTCCAGCCTTTGAGCTGTGAGTATGGCCTTGTTTCTGTGTCCTTCTATCATTGAGAATACATACTGAGCATGCATGTGTATGAGGAGAATGGGCGCTATAGTTGTCGACTAACAGCTGACGAAGGTGTATGTTCACTTTCAGTCAGTACTCTCACAACCAAGTCAGTGCATTTAGAGGACAGAAAATAAGTAAGAGATGATATTCAGACTTTCATAGTCCACTAGTACTCTTTGCATGCTTATTATAACATACCAGGCACATGTGGCAATATTATTGATCAGTTTTGTACATTGTCTGCTCTGAGCTCAGATCCTGCAAACCACTTTATTCCAGTGTTGCATGGGTGTAATTATATATGTAGCAGCCGTAGCCGCTGTTATAGGGCCCAGAGGTTAAGGAGTCCCACTCAGGCACAAGAAGATAGTACCTTATTATACAGCAGTGGATGGGAGTTTTCTGCTATTTAGCTTTACTATGTGGGTTTTCTGACATATGACACTATAATACAGTTGAGTCACATTATTATAACATTATCATGACCTCCAGCTAATATTGGGACGAGTTTGTATATCTTCTTGCCATTTGGGAGTTTTCATATAACTTTAACTGTTTATGAGAGGTAGCTCATTTTAGTGTTCCCCCTTAAAGCAAGGGCCGCTCTTTTCAGGGCGATTACCTGCTGCTAGGTAGGGTTGGTAATTATAGGGACAGTGGTAGTTCTCTTGCCCCTATGGTTAGCAGGAGTTGCCCCTTGAGGCATGTCAATTGTTAAAAATTATGCAGTCCACAGTAAAAGTTGCTCGGCACACTAGTAAAAAAGACTATCTCAGTGCTGGGTCATACAGAAAATCCAATATACATATATAATAATCCGCACATGAAACCATTTATCAAAAAAATGTTGTACTTTTTTTATTTGATTTTCTATACATGCATATTAATAGGAGCCTCAAAATTCATCTCAAATTCAATAATTTTCCAATAGAAAAAGCGACTTTCAATGAACGTTTTCGGTGGAGCAAAGACCTTTCTCAAATCTGTCGCAGCATTCACTGATTATCTGTTACCGAGCTACGGCCGGTCATCTTTTTTCCTTTCTGCCGTCAGTTGATTGACCACCGTTATCTTGTGGAGCCTTCATGTTTTTCCTATATCTTATAGAGCGACAAATTAGAGAAAGGTCGTTGCTCAACCGAAAACGTTCATTGAAAGTCGCTTTTTCTATTGGAAAATTATTGTATTTGAGATGAATTTTGAGGCTCCTATTAATTTGCATGTATAGAAAATTAAATAAAAAAGTAAAAAATTTTTGATAAACGGTTTCATGTGCGGGTGATTATATATGTAAATTGTTAAAAATTATACTTGATCAACCTCTGGACATCAAATCGTGAGTTGGCCCTGTGGCATTTTTTCTGTGATCGTGCAATATTGATATTTTTATAATTAACAGTGTTGTTGTTTGTAATTTAGGGATGTCGTTACTACGAATATCGACTTTTTAAAATGTATGCATTAAACCTTATGTTTTATTGAGTTATTGATTTCTGCAGAGTATTTCTCCAGCTAATATCCAAAGTAACCACCATGTGCTGCATGGACAATAGCTAGACAGGCTGAGAATGACTCTATAAGGTCCTGGTAGGTTATCACAGGTAACTGAAGCCATGCTGATGGTATTCCACAGCTGCTGGAGGGTGTGAGGGGAGGATCCATAGAGCCAACATGACCATCGAGGCGGTTCGATACCTGCTTCATTGGGTTCAAGTCTGGGGAATTAGCGGGTCAGGGTAGTACTTGGAGCTCTTAGTCATGCTCTTTTAACGAATATTAAATATTTCTATCCATGGGACATGTTGCATTGTCTTGCTGGAAGATCCTATCTGCCTCAGGAAATACAATCAGCATGTATAGGTGCATGTGATCTGCAAGCATGGTTTCCCCATCGATGAATGCGCCCAGAGAAAGCCACACTGCCACCACCAGCCAGTGTTCTTCCAGCAATGGTTGCAGGATGTTTGTTCTTCGATGTGTCTCATCTGACAAGCCAATGTCTGTCTGTTTGATGAAGCAGAAAACATGACTCGTCGGAGAAAGCAAGCCTTTGCCAATCAACGGAAGTCCAATTGGGGCCTTTTCTGCCATTACAGAGGTGTAGCAGAGGTGCAGTGACCATCTGTCTGTCTGGATATCCACATGCAGTAGGGTTAACTGAGCTGTTGTGTTAAGACAGACGTCTGCTCGCCCCCTTGTTCATTTTGGCAGTGAGCTGTTCCACTGTAGCACGTCAGTCAGTCCTCGTGCACCATTGTAGCCGACATTAACCTCTCACATCAATGCACATTTCGCAGTTTCCACATTGCTTACCCACGATGGTGCTATTTGTCCACTTAGGATACACTTTGACCACAGCAGCAAGCGAACAGTTTATAAACTGCGCAAATACCGCCACACTTGAAAACCAATAATTATTCCTGTTTGCATCTCTGATAAATTGCCCCTTTTACCCACGACAGCAACAAGTGATAGGTTTACAGACAACCTATTGCACATCTTATATACTGAGACACTTGTGCTTATATACCCACCAAGCCAGCTCACCACACGACTTCCTTCATGAGCTGCACACTGCCGACACAGAAAGTAGGAAGTGGTCATAATAATGTGAATTGGCTGTATAATTATACCTATTGCTATTTATGTGGCTGTTTCAGTTTCTTTGCCATTGCGGGGCCCATCTCATTTTGCTATGGGACCCTGTGAACGCCGACTCTACTCCTGCAGTGTTGATTTGTAGTCTGCAACCTTGAATACACACATGTATGCATAGGAGCTGTAGACAGAAGTCTAAAGGTTATTCTTACTCAAGACTATCAACAAAGTTGCTTCATTTGTATTGTAAATGCATTGACTTAATGACACATTCAGTTGTAAACGTGTACATCCCCTTTAATTTATTTACCATGTTTCCTTAGTGTTTACTATGTGTATTCTTACTTATATATGTCCTAGGCTTTTTATGTGCTTTGAATCTGATGTTCTGTTTACCAACAATTTGTTTAAGATCTTAACAAGATCTCTAACTTATCCAAAAATGAGAAGGAAACCATCCCCGGCGGCTTGATTGATATCGCACATCCTGACCAGGCCTAGATTGGCCTTAAGCCCTCAGTAAACAGGTTTGGGTTGTAGTAAATAGATTCTCCGAAGTTCATCTGATACAGGATTGTGCAATCTCCACATCTTGTATCTTCAGTCATGTCAGCCCATTAGATACAGGCAACCTGCCCCCCTGTCCGCTACATAAACACCATTCAGTGATGCATTAGCCCCAACATTCCCATGACACAGTCTGTTTACATGATCCTGACACCGGCCATCCCTCACCTCTCCTAAAACAATAACGGGGCCAGTAGCCATTTTCACGTCTGTCTTGCTATTGGCAGTAGACCCTAACACAAGATAGCTACATGCACAGGTGAAACCAGAAGTTTTCATGCACTATATAAAAAGACCCATCTGAAGGTTTTTCATGAAATCAGAATAAACCTTCCCCGTTTTAGGTCAATTAGGAACCAAAATTCTTTATATTTGTCAAATGCCAGAATAATGAGAGAATTTTTTAAGGCATTTTTATTACTTTCTGCAAAGTCAAAAGTTTACATAGACTAGGATTACTATGCCTTAAAGGGAACCTAGTAGTATAATGTTGTACCGTGTTAGCCATAGAAAGTAGTAGAAGAGTGAAGAAATCAGGCGATACCTTTTTCAGGCTAACTGAGTATATTTATATATATATACTCAGTTAGCCTGAAAAAGGTATCACCTGATTTCTTCACTCTTCTATTAAAGAGAACCTGTCACATAGGTTATGCCCCCCTTGCTGAGGACAGCACAAGCTAGTGTCAGACCTGCTGTTTCCAGCGCTGTGTCCCTTATTCTGTAAGATGCAGCAGTTTTAGAGCATTTACCCCTCAAATCTTATTCATGAGTAGGTGTTAGCTCCGCCCACCAAAGGCTAGCCCCGCCCATTTACAGTTATTCACATGTTTCTGCCTATTCAAAGTAATAGGTTTGTCAGTTGAGGTGGGCGGGGCTAGCCTCAGGTGGGTGGAGTATGAAAAAAACTGACTCTCTGAAGGACTCTTTGAATGACTCTTCTGGCTGAAAACTGCAGATTTGAGCATTAAATACTTGAAAACTCCAGCATCTTACAGAATAAGGGACACAGCGCTGGAAACAGCAGGTCTGACACTAGCTTATTCTGTCCTCAGCAAGGGGGGCATAATCTATGTGACAGGTTCTCTTTAAAACAATTTGGGACAGCCCATATGATGATGTCAGGTCTTTGGAAGCTTCTGATAGGTTTATTGGCAACATCTGAGTTAATTAGAGACACAGCTGTGGATGTACAAAGTACAAAACTCAAAAGTTTCCATACATTTCATTAGTATTTGGTAGCATTGCCTTTAAACTCTATGGGGGACATGTATGATCGGAGCTTTCACACATTTTCAGGAGTATAATGTGCCTCACTGTGCCGGCTCCGCTGTCGGCCGCAGTAATGAGCTGTTAGGCGCAAGCTTCGCCACTTTCTTATGCGGCTAACATGAAGGGGCGTTCTGCGGGCGTCCTGGGGCGGGACGCACCACATTCGAAAACTCCGACGCATGAATGAATGCGGGTCGGCAAAGGCGCCTTACAGCTCTGACAGGCAGATTAATTTCAATGTGGTTTGTCTGTCGGAGGCGTCGAAGTTTGCCCCGCATGTATGAGCGCACTTCAGCACCGACATACATCAGCCGCAGTTTTCACAGTAAAAAATTTGAAAACAGGCGCTTCGACGTGCCGATCTTCATACATGTCCCCCTATGACTTGTGTCAAACGTTTTGGATCCTTCCACAAGCTTCTCACAATAGTTGGTATGAATTTTGGCCCATTCTTCCTGACAGAACTGGTGTAACGGAGCCATGTTTGTAGGTCGCCTTGCTCGCTCCTGCCTTTCCAGCTTTGCCCATAAATTTTCAATAGGATTGAGATCAGGGCTTTGTGATGGCCCCTCCAAAACATGGACTTGGTTCTTCTTGAGCCACTGTGTAACCAGTTTGGCAGTAGCTTCGGGTCATTGTCCATTTGGAAGACCCATTTCTGCCCAAGCTTTAACTTCCTGGCTGATGTCTTGAGATGATGCTTCAATATTGCGTCTGATACCTGGCACAGCCCCGTTCATACATGTCGCCCCTAATCATCTTTCCCCATGATACCATCTAAAAGTGATAAAAATGCCTTAAAAAATTCTCTCTATCTCATATTATTCTGGCATTTGCAAATATAAATAATTTTGGTTCCTAACTGACCTAAAACGGGGAAGGTTTATTCTGATTTCACGTCAGATAGTGAAAAAAAAATGCAGATGTGTCTTTTTATATAGTGCATGGAAACTTCTGGTTTCAACCATATATACATTTTAAAGATAAACATGGCTGCCATAAGTAATTTCAGGGCCCCATACAGTTAATGTATCTTGGTCCTCCACCCATTACCAGTTCCTATGTTACACCATATTAGCCACTTTTCTTTACAATATGTTCAGAACCTCTGACAAGAGTACTGCCCTGCAGGTATACGTTGCGTATATTGTTCCTCTTCCACAGTACCCCAATAAGAGAAACCTATAGGGACCCTCACTATATGGGACAGCCACCCTGAGTAGCATGAGTTGCTTGGGTTACTGAGCACTGTGGGAAGCTTTGTGGTTGGTTTTGCCATGGGTAACATCATGGTTGGCAGCACTATAAGAAAACTATAGTCATTATTATTGGGATACTGGGGAAGATTTACTAATCCTAATACTGTGACAGCGTAAATTTACACTAGACAGTCTAAGGTTAGGTCAAAGTTGTCACAGGTGCTCAAAATATAAAGAGTAATAAAATGTAGAGTGCTGCTGATATAGGATTGTGTTTGCATTGCTTTCTGTTGCCACACCAGCGTGCCCCTATACTCCTTTTTCTAAAAAAAACTTCTTGGATGTGCAGACCAAACTGTTTCCAAGGGGGATTGGCTGGCCCCCATTTTGGTTTTGCACTCCGCCCATTCGCACAGGCTCTTTAATCAGATCAGGTTATAGTTGGAATATTCTCTTACTGAAATGTGGAGGTCTGAACAGACAACAAGAGAGGAAGCATGTAGAGTAGGTTTCCATCTGTATTGAGGTCGCCTTGTTATGTCAAATGGGCCTTTGCAGTTTTGATAAAAAATGTACACTGAGAACCTCAAGTTTTCTTGTATTTTAAAAAATGCCATGTTCCCTTCGACTGTTTTTAGTGCTTGTAGAGTGCTGCTGATATTGTGTTGTGTAGTGGCTCAAAATATATGATACATTTAGCATATCTCTAGATATTTTTGTCTAACTTTATACCGCTTATTGCTTGACTTATGTTAAAAAGAACCCGTGACATCTCCTGACAGGTCTGTTGTAGTAAATGCTTGTCTTCCCTGTGAAATAACAGTTCTGGGGCACCTTCTCTTACAACTCTATGTTGTGCTGTTCTTCTGCTATTCCTCCTACAAATGTATTGCTGAATCTGTCAGCTGGGTGTTACCATTCCAGTTTTCAGAGGGGTGTGTCCCTGCACACACTGAGCCTAGGACTGATTGGACAACACCCAGCTGACGGATTCAGTAATACATTTCTAGTAGGAATAACAGAGGAACAGCACAAAACAGAGTCATAAGAGAAGAGGCTCCAGGATTGTTATTTCTCAGGAAACACAAGGATTTACTAAAGCAGACCTGTCAGGAGGTGTCATGGGTCCTCTTTAAGGAAAAAAGTTTTGGGACACACTCTCACAGGCCATGCCTCACTCCGTCTGCTAAACCACATCCATCATGGGTGAAGTCATGCAGCTTGCCAAGTGAGCTTCAAAAAGTGTCTAAAAATACATAATAAATGTGACATGTACAGCAATTCTTGGTGCTGGTTCAGATTCATTTTTAATATTATTGAGCCCCACTGAGTATTTCTGAAGGGCCGGTGCGAGGCTTGTTGTCTTGTCTTGTAGATTGTAAGCCCTCGCGGGCAGGCTCCTCTCTCCCTCCGTATCAGTTGTTAGTCACTTATCGTCACCATTGTACTTGTTTGACTTATGTATGTAAGCCGCCCACACACCCTTAAATGTACAGCACCCCGGAATAAATGGCATTCTAAAATAAATAATAATAATAATCTCATTGTTTTTTACTTTGATAAATGTAAGAAGCATTAAAGGGGTTGTCTCACTACAAGGATCGTTTTTTTATGTTAAAGATCTTGCCAAAACAAGTCACTTTGCAATATATGTCCATTAACAGTGTCCTACCTATTCTGAGATATCCCCTCTTGTATGGTCTGTATCAGCTCCTCAGGTCACTATAGCTACAGACCTGTTTGATCTATCCTGATAGGCTGCCAGCACTGATCACCATAGCTACAAACCTGGCTTCTACTGCAGCCTAGTGGAAGCCAGTAAACACGCCCCTGAATTCAAAATGAAACCAAGAAAACAGGACTGAGGTAAGATGAATCATTGTAGTGAGACAACCCCTTTTAAGGCTATCAGGACACTGCTCACATTTCCAGATACAGGCTGATGCATTGACGCCACTGTGCAGTCTACCATCTCTACACAGATCGAGCAGGCCATAGGTGCCCTAGAGATCCAGGCCCAATGTGAGATTAGGAATAGTGAAGCTAAAAGAATATGGAAGAGTTCTATGACACACATGGGTAGTATGTGACAATACGCAGGCACAGTATAGCATTTAATGGTACTGCATAGTCATTAATACCATATATGCATCATACGTCAAAGAGTCAGTATATGTGCCAGTGGGCACTTCTAGTCACTAAGAATCAATCTATGGCAATAAAGGGGAACTGTACAACATCAAGGAGGAAGAATGGCAATGGAATTCATTGTTATTAAAGGGGGAACTGCAAAAAGGGGAAGAATGGAGGCATATTTGGATTAAAACTATGGACACTGTATGGCAGTATGAGGCATTATGTATTAATGACTATGGGAAAACTGTATGGCAGTAATGAGGCATTATGGTATTAAAAGACTATGGGACACTGTATGGCAGTATGAGGGTTATGGTATAATGACTATGGACATGTATGGCAGTTAGGCATTATGGTATTAATGGGCAAAGGACATTTTATGGCAGTATGAGGCATGTATGGGGATTAATGACTATGGACATTTTATGGCAGTTGAGGCATTATGGTATTTAAAGACATGGACACTGTATGGCAGTATGAGGCATTTTAATTTAATGACAAAGGACACTGTATGGGGAGTTTTGAGGCATTATGGTATTTAATGACTATGGACATTGTTTTGGCAGTATGAGGCATTTTGGTTTTAATGACTATGGACACTGTTGGCAAATTTGAGGCATTTATGGTATTAATGACTATGGACACTGTATGGCAAATATGAGGCAAAGTATGGTATTAATGACTTGGACACTGTTATGGCAGTATGAGGCATTATTTGGGATTAATGACTATTGGACACTGTATGGCAGTATGAGGCATGTATGGTATTAATGACATGGGCATGTATGGCAGTATTTGGGCATGTTTTGGAATTAATGACTACGGACCACTGTATGGCAGCAGTAGGCATGATATGGTATTAATGACAATGGACACTGTATGGCAGTATGAGGCATGTAAAGGTATTAATGAATATGGACACTGTTATGCAGTTTGAGGCATGTATGGTATTAATGACTTGGGCACTGTATGGCAGTATGAGGCATTTATGGTATTTTAAAGACAAAGGACACTGTATGGCAGTATGAGGCATAATGTATTAATAACTATGGACACCTGTATGGCAGTATGAGCATTATGGTATTAATGCTATGGGAAAACCCGTATGGCAGTATGAGCAATGGTTTAATGACTATGGACATTGTATGGCAGTATGAGGCATGTATGGTATTAATGACAATGGACACTGTATGGCAGTATGAGGCATATATGGTTTTAATGACTATGGACATTGTATGGCAGTATGAGGCATGTATGGTATTAATGACTACGGACACTGTATGGCAGTTTGAGGCATATATGGTATTAATGACTGTAGACACTGTATGGCAGTATGAGGCATATATGGTATTAATGACTATGGACTCTGTATGGCCACATGAGGCATGTATGGTATTAATGACTATGGACACTGTATGGCAGTATGAGGCATATATGGTATTAATGACTGTGGACACTGTATGGCAGTATGAGGCATATATGGTATTAATGACTATGGACACTGTATGGCAGTATGAGGCATGTATGGTATTAATGACTATGGACACTGTATGGCAGTATGAGGCATATATGGTATTAATGACTGTAGACACTGTATGGCAGTATGAGGCATGTATGGTATTAATGACTATGGACACTGTATGGCAGTATGAGGCATGTATGGTATTAATGACTATGGACACTGTATGGCAGTATGAGGCATATATGGTATTAATGACTATGGACACTGTATGGCAGTATGAGGCATGTATGGTATTAATGACTATGGACACTGTATGGCAGTATGAGGCATATATGGTATTAATGACTATGGACACTGTATGGCAGTATGAGGCATATATGGTTTTAATGACTATGGACATTGTATGGCAGTATGAGGCATTTATGGTATTAATGACTATGGACACTGTATGGCAGTATGAGGCATTTATTGTATTAATGACTATGGACACTGTATGGCAGTATGAGGCATGTATGGTATTAATGACTATGGACACTCTATGGCAGTATGAGGCATGTATTGTATTAATGACTATGGACACAGTATGGCATTATTGACACTAGGTTTTGGACCTTGTGTGCAGTTTTTGGGTAACGCACAAGTAGCATAGTACATATGTGCACCGTTAATTTTAGCTATTGCTGACAAACAAGATATTGAAAAAAATTACCAAATTTCTCACTAAAAGAGCCATGGTGGCATTATTATTGTACAAACTAAAAAATACTGAAGTTCTGTGATCCTCTGACACTGGAGCTCAGGATGTGAAAATGTATGGCCAATGTTATTTGTCACTTTTCACTATTCTTTGTGTTATATCCAGCAGAGTACTACGTAAGATGAGGAATTCTTGAGTCCTTGATCCATCTGGAGCTGGTCCGATAATAGATACCTGTAAATGTCACATGGAATAATGGAAGACCACTGAGAGCTGACCCCTATTGACACCTATGATGACAGAGTGGTGGATTGCAAAACCAGCAGAACATGGGTAACACATTATTTGTGTCCCTTGGGAGGTTGGGTCAAATGGTCAGACATGATAATAAAAACACAAACATTTCTAATAAGTAAGTCACTTCTAGCAGGGAAAAGCTTTTTCTTGTGGAGACCACCAAAATTGTGGAGACTTAGGGCTTCTCCCCGCGGCACAGGTTCTCAGTTGGATTTACAGTCGGTTTTCGGATCTGAAAACCGACTGTCAACCTTTTACATAGACTTAAGTAGAAAATCAGTGCAGCAATCCACACTGCACGGGTTTTCCGTTGGACGGTTTTTTACACCGCCGGCGTTCCTAAAAACTAAGAACATGTTCATTCTTCCGACCAGTTTTTGGGCAGAACATGTGGGTGTGAAGGGGGACGGCTTGAATTTGCAAACCGCAGACAAAAGCCGCTCTTTTAACATGCAAAAAAAAACACAAAAAAACCGTTGGAAAACCCGTTGAATGCACCCTTATGGACCACACCATCTCCGGGGAAAAATAAAATAAAAATAAGTTTTAAAAAAGGTTTGGGTGATAGTTTAAATCCCAGAAACCCACTTTTGACCAAGGTTATGTTCACACCAAGGGCGTAGCTAAGGGCTCATGGGCCCAGTTGCGAGAAGTCAGTTTGGGCCCCCCCCTCAAAATGGGAGGTTTCGGGGCATTTTTAGGAAGGAAAACCCGGACCTTTTGGGGTTTTTTTCTAGATTACCGTGTATAATTTTTTTTTTTCCCCCCCAATCCCCTTTTTGGATTTTTAAAATGATCATGGAGCAAATACTATACACGGTGCACTACAGGATATTGTCATTCAGTGATCATTAAAACCCTTCGCTGCCCTTTTCAGTGGGTAACCATACACCGCAGAATCTCTTAAATGTAAAAAGTTTTTGGAAAAAATTCTGCAGGAGGCAAATCAACAGGAAAAAAAGCATTAAAAAACAAAATGCCGGGGCCCCCCCACCTCACCTACTAAAAGAATTTTGCAAAAATGTGCTCCCCTTTCCCCTCCGGGGGAAAAGGAAACCCGGGATGGCCTCCAGACAATATCCACAGTAGTAACACGTAAACCCTGAACCCTCGCCTCCGGGGCAACAAAATTTTTCCCGGTGCACCCAACATGCCTGGACCAGTACCCGCGCAGGGAAAAGAAGCGGCCCTTGCCCCCAACCCCAGCCCCTGCCCAGAGGCAGCCTCGACAGAACAGACACACATCATCTCATATCTAAAAACCTATGTTCGAACCCAGCTCAACTATCTCAAACTAAAAACTTTATCTAATTTTTCAAAATATAACTACCATGATTTTCTCTTCTCATCTATCATTTATCACGTCATACCTTTCTACTATATACACACATATACAGCCAAAAACACAGTAACACACCATACACAGAAACATCATACACATACACCCCTATACACACATATAAAGCCTACACACATATGCCACTATACAAGTAACACTATACACAACACCCTGTAGACACACATAACACCCTAACCAAAACAATCCATAAACAGTAAAAAATCTATACACACACACCCCCGTATACACCATATAAGATAACACACAGAAAAACACATCCATACACAGTAAAACTCTTTTCACAACACCCAGAAAAAAAACCCCAAAAATTTCACTATACACACGTATATCCCTAAAACAGTAAACCATCTATACACATACAAACCCATTAACACACATAAACAGCCATACCCCAAAAATATGCCATCTATACACGTAAACATCTATACACAATACCCAGTAGACACACATAACAGCCATACACACAGTAACACATCCATACACATAAAATCTATACCATACACCCAAAATTTCACACATATACGCTATAAACCCCACATATCACATCCTACACAGTAAACACTATACACATACCCCCAGTAAAAACACACATATACACAAAACACCGTAAAAAACATCCATACACAGTAAACATCTATACACATACACCCCGTAAAACACAAAACACCATACACATAAACACATACCAATAATTTGCATACTCATACTTTTTCACAAACCCTATGAAAACAAACAGCCCGGCAGCTGAGCGTCCCCATGTGGGCCCCCGCTGCTGCTGCCATTTTCCCGTTTTCCCCGGGCCCTCCTCCCCTCCCCTCTGTGACTGGGCTCCCACCTCTCACGGCACTAGCGATGCTGTCATTCATCCCGCGGAGCCTCCGCATTTAGAAAGGGGAATTGCTGGCTGCCTCTGAGTGTCAGCGCTGATTCTGCTGCTACAGCAACAGTACGTATGGCTGGGTCTCTGTGACCTGACCATATGTACAGCAGCTGGAGGGGCGTGGCGAGGGGGCCCTGCGGGGGCCCCCCTGGCTCAGGGGCCCGGTCACAAGTGCGACCGCTGCGACCTCTGTAGCTACGCCACTGGTTCACACGGCATAATTGCAGCACGCATTTCGCCACGTATTTGCGCTTTAATATGGGTGAAATGTGCGCCGCATTTATGGCAATTCATAGCTCTCATAGAGAGTTATGAATTACACGTCGTCTCCCCCGGCGTACAATACGATCGTATTATACGCAGGGGTAGAGAAGCGATAGGGCGCTTACGCGCTGCTGATAATAGAAGTGAATGTACGTGGAAGTAAGCGCTGATCAGCGTGTCCTTCCAAAACATGCGGCATACTGCGGTGCGTACAGCACGTGCACCAGTACGCCATGTGAACATACCCTAAAAATGAAGCAGATGAAGTCTATTGCAGTTTGTCCTACCTAGCAGCATTCTCTGCTGTCCATTAAGGGTATGTTTACACGGCGTAATTGCGGCGCGCATTTTGTAGCGTATTTACACTTTAATACGGGTAAGATACGCACCACAATTACGCCTCCTCTCCCCACTCATACAATATGATCTTATTGTACGCGGGGGGAGATAAGTGACATTGCAATACATCGTGTGAACATACCCTAAGAGGAGAAAAACCTACAAAAATAACCTGACACTGAATACAACACCACCGGCCCCCTTTAATTAGGGACACCTGTCCAAATGCTCGTTAAACCCCTAATTCAACACCAATCACATGGCGGGCAACTCATGCAAATTTTTGCATGTAACATGGTCAAGACTCTCCTGCAGTTCAAACCGACATCAGTATGGGGAAGAAAGGTTTATTTGAGTGCCTTTTTGAACGGCATGGTTTGTTGGGCCAGAAGGGCTGGCTGAGTATTTCAGAAACTACTATCCTCCGGGGATTTTCACCAAAACCATCCTGGGGTTTACAGAGAAGGTCCAAAAAGAAAAAACACCCATGAGCGCGCCTGGGGGAAAAACCTTGTTGAGCCGAGGTCAAAGGAAATGGGCAACTGGTTCGAGCTAAATAAAAAGGGAAAACAGTGACTCAAATACCACCCTTAAACAACCAAGGTAGCAAAACATCTCTGAACGACAGTACGCGAACTTTGGGGCAGGGGGGTTACAGCCAGAAACCACAGGGTGCCACTCCTTTCAGCAAAGAACAGGAAACTGAGGCTCCAATTTGCCCAAGCCATCGAAATTGGACAGAAAGATTGGAAAAAACGTTTCCTGGTCTGAAGAGCTCGATTTTTTCTCTGCGACTCTCAGAATTTGGCGTCAACAACATGAAAACAGATCCTCCTGCCCTTTTACAACGGTTTTTAGGCTGGTGGTGGGGTTCCCTGGGGGTGGGGAATATTTTCTTTTCACCTTTGGGCCCCCGGTACCAATTTAGCATCGTTGAACACCTTGTGGAACTATGCCAAAGAAGAATTTTCCATTTTTTGAAAGGGAAAAGGGGTCCAACCCTTACTAGCATGGGGGTACCTAATAAAAGGCCCTGAGTGTATAATGTATGGGAATGTTGGTGAAAAAAAATAATGCAAAACCAATAGGAAACCAACACTTTGTAAAAATATAAATATTATTTATTTGTTAAATTCAATATAAAGACTCCAATTCCTGGTCAATTTAGTATAAAATGATGCAGTTTTTAAATACATCCTGGGTTATTCATAATGAACAATCACTAAATTGGATGAAGAAAGAGCATCCGTAGAAACAATACTGAAAAAAAAATGTAATTGGTCAAAAAGTACTTAACCCAAAACAAAAACCAGAGACCCAACCCAGCCAGTTTCCTTGGCCTCTTTCCGGGGCATTATGCCACTGGTTTTAAAATTCTATCAAATATAAATTTAAGGGACTGTAAAAACCCTTGGTTAAGAACTTTTTTTGTTCCCAAGCAACCAAACAGAGTGCCCCTTTATATTTTCAAGCTCTATATGAAAAAGAAAGGGAACCTGATTGGTTTCTATGGTGAAAAGAAAGTCAAAACCTTTATAAAAGCCAAAACAAAAACTCAAAAAGCCGTTGTTCGGGCTCTCCTTAAGGGGGAAATCTTCCTCCTAGCTACCCATGCCTCCCCCCAAAAGCCACCGTATCTTTTTCAAATCTGCACTGAAAGGGACAAAAATCCCGAAACAGCGTTGTCTGCAATAAAAAGATACTGCGTGGCAAAAAAAAACCTTTTTGCTTACCCAAGACTCGTTGGGGCAAAAGCAAATTTAGGGTTTGTTAACAACCAACAGAGGCGCTGTGGGCTTCTCAGTGCCCCTTTCCCATAATGCCTTGTGATAATGCAGATGCTATAGTAGAGGGCGAAAAGGCAAAACAAAAATTCTACAAGCCGTTCGTTCGGTGCTCTCCTTAAGGAGAGATCTTCCCTCCCCTATTGTATCTGACAATGAAATAAAATATATATTTTTATTTTTTCAAAGTGTTGGTTTCCTATTTCTTTTCCATTTAAAAGAGAACTGCAGCGCAGCTGGATGCAGGTCAATGGCATGGAAAGGCAAAATTCCTCCACCCCCCATAGCCATGCATGGCCAGGTAAGTAAAGAGGGTATGATTTTACAATGACGGAGGGTAATAAGCTGCTGCTAGACATCTCTGGTGGCATCTTATCTCCCTTGAGAACAAAAGGATTAGGTGTTGATCATCATCATCATTTGTGTAGAGAGAGGCCTACACAGATAAGATAGTCAACCAACTTTTCTCTAATGTGTATGGGGCCCTTTAGGCTCTGTTTACCCTGTCATTATGGCTTCCATTTACAGAGCACACATGACTGATATAATAGCTTTGTTTTGTAATGGATACTGTTCATCAATTCCATTGACTAATATTGGATCTATTTTTTCAGCAGGCAGGATGATGCTACTCTAGGGGCAAAGAAAACCTGATGAAACTGTGCCATAATTCCAGTGTGAACAGAACCTTAGACTTGTATTCCAGACAACTCTTTTAACTGGAGAGCCACCATGGTGGTTAGCAGATCTTTGCGGGTCTAGCTCCCAAAGTGCTTGGAAAACAGCTAAGTTTGTCAAGGGTAATGCAGGTGGCTGCTGGGAAACATCCTTCTATGTCAACATACAGTGTCGGACTAGGGTGCCTAGGGCCTACTGGTGGAATTGATTATGGGGGTGCACCAGTGATGTTGATTCTGATGACCCACCCTACGGATACTGTACATGTCTGTACATGCCTCTTATTCTTTGCCTAAGGCCCACCAGTGGAATTGATTATGGGGGTGACGTACCAGTGATGTTGATTATGATGGCCCACCCTACAGATACTGTACATGACTGTACATGCCTCTTATACTTTGCCTAAGGCCCACCGGTGGAATTGATTATGGGGGCGTACCAGTGATGTTGATTCTGATGACAAACCTTACAGATGCTGTACATGACTGTATATACCTCTTATACTTTGCCTAGGGCACACCCGTGAAATTGATTATGGGGGCGCACCAGTGATGTTGATTCTGATGGCCCACCTTACAGATACTGTACATGACTGTACATGCCTCTTATACTTTGCCTAGGGCACACTGTTGGGATTGATTATGGGGGCACAAAAGAGATGTTGATTCTGATGACCCACCCTACGGATACGGTACATGACTGTACATGCCTCTTATACATTGCCTAGGACCCACTGGTGGAATTGATTATGGAGGCGCACCAGTTATGTTGATTCTGATGACCCACCCTACAGATACTTTACATGACTGTATATGCCTCTTATACTTTGCCTAGTTCCTACCAGTGGAATTGATTATGGGGGCGCACCAGTGATGTTGATACTGATGGCCCACTCTACAGATACTGTACATGTCTGTACATGCCTCTTATACTTTTCCACTTGCCTTTTGCTCCTTTTATCTGCCATTCTGTCACTCCATAGGATAAATTTGCAGTTGAAAAACAACACCAGGTCTGCCAGGTTCAGTGACCCACCAGGGGTTTCCCCTGTGGGCCAGTCCGAGGCTGCATACATTTGCCTTAAGAGGGCATATAGACAGAAGTTATCCTGAATAGACTCCCCCTTAAAAAACTACTTGCATAACAAGTACTGGCTCGTTAACTGTGATCCTTTTAGTCACCAGTTTTAAGTAGCCTGACATATGCTATCCATATAAAAAGGGTCTAAGACCAAATTCCCACAACACAGTTGCAGCACAGTTGCCCCTTTTTTAGATAAATTAATCCACATAGAAAAGAGAAATAGAGGGAAATCCCCTCTTTTCCCCACAGATGCATATCCACCGATTCCGCCATGTAAACAATTTTAAGGGCAACAATCAGCAAAAACATACAAAAAACAATTTTCTACTCTTATTAATGACTTAAATTCAGGAACCTAAAGTAAATTGCTTTTCAAAAGAAGCAAAAAAGAAAAAAACCAGCGTGTATGTGAATGATATGTGCTTTCCACTGTGGGCTGTACAATGAGTGGGATCAATGCATGAATAGAGATATGTAACCTAAACCTGTTGTAAAAAACACAACCAATTCACTGGAACATTTTACAGTAATTAAGAAATGTGTGTGCGGGAAATATATGCGTAGGTACAATCATAAAGATGTATGAGCACAAGGAAGTGCATGAAAGTAAATACATAAAATTATGCAATAATGGAGATCATCCAATAATGAAATCCTGCTTAGACTACCTGGAGCTACAAAGCAGCCAAGGCGAGCAGATACAGTCATATGAAAAAGTTTGGGCACCCCTATTAATCTAAATATTAGTTCTAAATATTTGGGTATTTGCAACAGCCATTTCAATTTGATATATCTAAAACTAATATTGCACATGCTTGTGTGTACAATAAACCTCATTTCAATCCGGAAATAACTGTGGCCAATCAGTTATTAAAATCAAATTGAAATGCTGTTGGCAAACACCCAAATATTTAGAACTAAAAATTATTAAGATTAATAGGGGTGCCCAAACTTTTTCATATGACTGTATGTATAGCCCAGTGGGGGGGGAAAGGGTTTTAACTAAAATTCAATTAAAGGGGTCATCTTATTACGACAACCCATTTTAGGATTGAAGCTTTCATTCAGGTGATTGTTGTGTCAAAAACAGCATTTGGTTTTGCACATCAAAAAAACTTTGTTTAAAAAAAACTTTGTTTAAAAAAAGCACAAATGCACACTGGTGTGGCAGCAATACATATAGACATTCAAATTCAAAAAACAGTGGCACACTATGGACTAAAGAAACTATCAAAAAGACATAGGAATTTGGAAAAAGCATTACTGCTACTAGGATTACATTCAAAATTTTTTGAGGTTCTTAGTTCACACTTTTGGCCAAAACTGCTTAAGCCCACCTCCGAACTTCACCGGGACCTCAGGCAAGTGGGTCCTACACTATTGTTACCTCTCTATTGGGTCCTGTTCAGACCAGAACACTTCAGGGAGCTAAGGCACCTGCTTCAAAGCACACTGCACTGATTTAAAACCTGAGGAAGTGGGTGGGGTGCAAAAACCAAAATGGAGTCAGCCACTCCTCCCTTACATAAAGTCAAAAACAGCATTTGGTTTTTGCACATCAAAAAAACTTTGTTTAAAAAAAGCACAATGCACACTGGTGAGGCAGCAATACATATAGACATTCAAATTCAAAAAACAGTGGCACACTATGGACTAAAGAAACTATCAAAAAGGACATAGGAATTTTGGAAAAAGCATTACTGCTAACTAGGATACATGGAAAAAAAATTTGAGGTTCTTAGTTTTTGACTTTATGTAAGGGAGGAGTGGCTGACTCCATTTTGGTTTTTGCACCCCACCCACTTCCTCAGGTTTTAAATCAGTGCAGTGTGCTTTGAAGCAGGTGCATTCGCTCCCTGAAGTGTGCTGGTCTGAACAGGACCCAATAGAGAGGTAACAATAGCGTAGGACCCCCTTGCCTGAGGTCCCGGTGAAGTTGAGAAGTGGGCTTAAGCAGTTTTGGCCAAAAGTGTGAACTAAGAACCTCAAAAAATGTTTCCATGTATCCTAGTTAGCAGAAATACTTTTTCCAAAATTCCTATGTCCTTTTTGATAGTTTCTTTAGTCCATAGTGTGCCACTGTTTTTTGAATTTGAATGTCTACAGGTGATTGTTGTGGTCTGGATTCCGAAACCCCCAGTAATTAACTTTTCTGATCAATGTAAGCTAAAGGCAATGGTAAAGTATTACATCCCAGCCATGCAAATGAATGACCAACCTTGTAGTACATGGATTGGCTGGATCCACCAACGGGCTTTCACCGGCCATCAGTCTTATCATGATCCATGACGTCACTCATCCTACTGAGCCATGTGGACACAAAGTCCATGTGCCATTGCATGACTGGCTACAGTGGTCATATGTGACAACACTATGAACATCACGTATCTCAAAAGAATTCAAGGGGACTTTTTTAGATAAATTTATTTATCTTCAAAAGGGATTTTTTTTTCAAAATTTATGTCAGTTATGAAAAATCCCTTTGAGAGCATCGGATCTCAAGCGTGAGATCTTTGCTGATTTCAAAAGACTCTAAACTTCACACGAATGCAAACCAAAGTAGTATTGGCCTAACTATAGCCATAGCAGTCATGAGGTCCAGAGTTTGAGGGGCCCCATTCATTGTTCTTTTTGTAGAGAACACAGAGTTGATGGCTTTCTACTATCCAGCACTACTATTTGGCTTGTCTGAACTATGACAACATTATTTATTCCTCTAATTATTGATACGGTTTTAGTTTATTTGGTATTGCGTGGTGGGGACCATCTCATTTTGCAGTGGGGCACTATGAGTTCTAGTTACAACCCTGCAGAGTAAACCTTTTGTTCCAAAGTCGTACAATCTTCTTCATCAGTTTATACAATACAGGTAGTTGTAGCTCTGTTAACTAAAAATAAAATGGGTTTCAGAATTAGATCCTGACTTTGAAGGTAGGATTTTATTCCAGACTTGGTAACATACTGCAGTCCTACACACACGACATGGAAGTGATTACTATAACGCTAACACTTCATCTATGAAGAAGTACATTATCATACAAAGCCTTTGGGCCTGATTCAATTCAGATGGTAACGTCACTAATCTAATATCTCCACTTTCCACCTGGATCAGGTTGGTTAAATTCTATGTATGTCATAAGACAATGTGAATGATCTGTTGTATAGAAAAAGTACAACTCACGTTCACAAGCTTGCAATGTAGGTAGATTGGAAACACCGCTCTATCCTCTTGATAAATAAATCCATCTGTAGTCAAAGGAAGTATTTCTTTAGAAAATTATGGTGGATCTTGTCATGATTTGAAAGAAACAGGTCAATAAAGGTGGCCAAACCCATTAGATTAGTGTTGGCTAAATTTGCTAATTTCATTGGGACTGGTCAACCATCCAATGTTTATGGGGGTTTCCCAACATGTTGTTAACTGACGGGGAAAAGAAGGAATGGGCATGCTGGATTATAAATTGCCTGATCTCACAGAAGATAAGTGCCAACTTTTCCTCTTTCCTTTAAAATCACATGCACGCTTTGCTGAGCGGAATGTGCATGTGTACGGGGTGAGACAAAAAAGGAATAGCTGGCCATACAAGGTCTTTATTATTACTTATATTAGGGGAAAGTTCACATGATGAGGATTTCTAGGCAGATTCTGCCTTAAAATCCTCATTGAAAATGGAAAGAAAACAATTCCCATTGACCTTGATAGAAAATACATGTTGTGGTTCATACGACACGTATTTTCGAAGTGTGGTTTTCAATACCGATGCACGGCCAAAAACATGCTCATTCTTTGGTTATATTCTACGAGGAAAATGTATGAAAATTTACCATTGACGTAGATGGGGGATGGCTAAAATTATCATGCAATAAGCAACTAAAACACTTGTACACTTGTAAACACAGTTTATAGAAGAGATGTAATGAAGATAGAGAGAGTAAAAAGACGAGAAAACTTATAAGGGGAATGGAGCATCTTAGTTATGAGGAACTTATTTAGTCTTGAGAAAAGACGGCTTCGAGGGGACATGATTAATTTATATAAATATATAAATGGTCCCTACAAAAAGTATGGGGGAAAATTATTTAAAGAGAAGCCCCCTCAAAAGACAAGGGGACATTCCCTTAGACTAGAGAAAAAAGGATTCAATCTCCAGAGGAGAAAAGCGTTCTGAACTGTAAGAACTGTAAATCTGTGGAATAGCCGCCTGAGAAGCTGGTCACAGCAGGAACTGTTGAGAGTTTCAAGAAAGGCTTAGATACCTACCTGGAACTAAATAATACGTAGCTATATAATATTCTGGATCCTGGCTGCTGGAGGCTCTGGGGTCAGAGATGGGGTCTCCACTGGAGCAGATTGGTTCTTGCCTTGTGGGTTCCAGGGCATTAACCAGTGGGGAGGCTGGGCTTAATGTCCTTGTCTCTTTCCCATCACCCACATTTTCCCCACCCTTGGTTGAACTTGATGGACATGTGTCTTCTTTCAACCGTACTAACTATGTAACTATGTCTTGCATGTGGATCTGATCGCGGATGCGTGTCCAAAACCGAATGGCATGAATTGGACTCTTTCTACCTGCAAACTGCCTGTAAAACCAAATCCGAAGAACGTGTTTTAATCCACATGCAATAAGCATGTACTTCAGTAAAAAAATATTTGTTAAAACACATCAAATGATGCAGATTCCAACAGCAGGATCCTTATGGATTTCACGTCTAAATTTTACTTTGTTGTGTGAACGTCTTCTAAAGCACCATTGATTCCAGAGTGATATACATAAAAAATTGTTTAAAACATAACCTAAAACCAAAACAAATAAAATAATATTACTAAATAACCAAGGAACTGGTACAGAAGGAGAGAAAGCCCTGTCCATGAGGGTTTACAATCCACAAGGAAGAAGACAAAAGGTAATGGATGGACCTGTTTGAATGGTAATATGGTGGTAGCTGGGCTACTATAGGGTGTAGGCTCCTGAAGAGATGGGTTTTCAGGTTACTTTTAAAGTTGGAAAGGTGGAGGAGAGTCTGATGTGTTGTGGTAATGAGTTACAGATTATGGGGGATGAACAGGAGCAGTTTTGGAGACAGTTGTGTGAGGAGCAGACACGTGGAGAGCAGAGAGGAAGATCCTGTGAGGAGCGGAGACTTCGTAAGGAGAATAAGGCAGAGATGTATAGGGTGGAAGGACTATAGAGAGTCTTGAATGTCATGGTCAATAGTTTGAATTAAATTCACTGGGTAATGGGTGGGAATGTGAGGAAAGACATGAGGAAAAGACTAACGAGGATAGAGGTGGATCAGCCGGGCAACGGAATTGAGGATGGATTGGAGGTGAGCAAGGATGATAGATAGAAGGCCGCAGAGTAGGAGGCTGCATGATTGTTGCATGATGGGATCCAAAGTAAAGTTTTTGGTTGGGAAATAAACCCCTTACATCACATAGAGGTGGTGGTCATTTCAGCAGATGCTGAGCAATGGTTTTCGGTCAAGTATTCTGAAACTGCTGTCATCTAGACCGCTCATTCTATGGCATCATTTATTCACTAAGTAAGATAGGTTTTAGTCACGAGTAGCTGTCTTGTGTCACTTTTACAATGCACCAAATGTCACTTTTTGACAGCACCTGAGACATCAACAAACGTTGACTCAACACAATAATAAAGATCTTTTTGAGACTTTCCAAAGCACTTTCTTCCTCTATGCTTTAAAAATGTCCATACATGTTACAGTATGGAAAAAATAGGTCTTGTTTTGAAACTTCACTTCATAGTACTGTACCACACAGGGGCAGCCCCAAAACACCCACTCATGCTTTATCCGCTGAAATATCATTGAGGCATGATGGAAGAAGAGCGCTTGGTGCAAATATGGCTCAGACAGTTATGCAAAATGAGCAGCCAGAGCCCATTCATGTCTACAGGGGATACGGTCGGCTTTTATTGCAATTTTCCTATAACATCACAGCAAGGGAAATGAAACAGTACTCAGATCTTATTGAAATCAATGGCTGTTTGCATAATGCCACAAAGATTAAGGCCTAATACAGCTATGTAGACTGAAAAATAAAGCTATATTTTGAATGAATATGAAGAATTCATGCAGTCCTAGAGGCCATGATTAATTAGGTAGTATCATAGCAATGAAAGGGGAATTTTAGCCCTGTAAAATTATCCTTAAATGGGACCATGCTGGGGAAAAATAGAAAAAAGTTAAACTCACCTCCCCTTACATTGGCAATGCTGACACCAAGCACCCCAGGAATCTGCTTCTCTGCACTTCGTGCTGACACACATGAGATGCTCATACTCCTCGCTACTCCTCTGCCGCTCCCCTCTGCCATTTCCCTTCACTGGCTGCCCATTGCCCAGCGAAGTTACTAACCATGACCTACAAGGCTCTGCATGACCTCTCCCCTCCATACATCTCTACCTTACTCTCCAGATACCTCCCCTCATGCAATCTCCGCTCCTCACAGCACCTTCTTCTCTGCTCTCCTCTTATCAGCCCTTCACACAACCGTCTCCAAGACTTCTCCCGTGCTTCCCCCATTCTCTGGAACTCACTGCCCAAACACATCAGACTCTCCTCCACTTTCACCAGCTTCAAAAGCAACCTGAAAACCCATCTCTTCAGGATTGCCTATAACCCACAATAAACCCACTGTCACTACACCCTCCACAAACATGTATGCCCCTCACCTTCTGTCTCTTTCCTCCTCCATTGTAGACTGTAAGCCCTCGCGGGCAGGGACCTCTCTCCCTCTGTACCAGTTGGTAGTCATCTATTGTCACCACGGTACTTGTTTGTCTTATGTTATGTATATAACCCCCTTGAATGTACAGGGCCCTGGAATCAATGGCGAACTAAAATATATAATAATAATGCTCCATTCACTCAAAATGGAGCGCAAGAATCTTCTGTTTCAGGACCAGACACAAAGTGCAGAGCAGTTGATCCTGGGAAGAGCAGTAGCAGAGACAGACCAGAAGGGGAGTATAACTTTTTTTCCCTATTTTTCTCCAGCCTAGCCCCATTTAAAGATAATTTTATAGGCATGGATTACTCCTTTGATATCAATTTGGCCATCTGTTTACAGATGACATAAACCCCATTATCAGTGCAATTCTTCATATCTTATACAATGTAGTTGAAGTTTTGGTTACTTTACAATTTACAACTACAATTATACACTGGCTTTCACATTCAGCAACTTTTTCCAACTATCTCAGTAATTTCTATGTTTCACAAGGCTACAAAAATTAATTAGGCTGTGCACATCCATATATTTTAAAAAACGTAAGCATAGGTGCACACTGGTAATGCAATAGCATACATCTAATACAAATATCAGTGGCACACTACAAAACTAAGTAAAACAGCAAGGTATATAGGAATATTGGAAATGCATTACTGCTAAGGAGAATATGAAAAACCTGGGATTCTTAGTTTACAGTTTTTGATCAAGAATTGTTTAAGCTCACCTCCCAATAACGTCAAGGGGATCCCAGTACAGGTGAGTCCCTAACACTAACATGTTACCTCACTAGGAGTCCATTCAGACTACAACCTCTCAGGGAGTGATAGGAACTTGCTACTGAATTATCCTGCCCTGGTTTAAAAGAGGTTAGGGGAGTGAAGCAAGCCAATGAGGTTGCCATCCCTCAAATAGACTACACAAATTAATTAGGCTGTGCACATCCATATATAAAATTCCTATATAACTTGATGTTTTACTTAGTTTTGTAGTGTGCCACTGATATTTGTATTAGTTGTATTAGTTGTATTATAGGTTTCACAAGGCATTATGGGAAAGGAGCTGAGAAGCTCAAGCGTCCTCTGTTGGATGTAACAAATCTTCCATTTGCTTTTGACCTACTGAGTCTTTAGAAAGCAAAAGGGATAGTATCTAAGCCAGCATCACCTATCTTCATACAGCAGCTGTTTCAGGGTTTTGCCCCTCATCAGTGCAGAGCAGAGCGATACTGGCTGGCTGGGTGAGTGGCAAAAAGGGCGCTCTCCCCAAGGAGAGATATTCCCCTGAGTAATTTCTATGGTGAGTGGATGCACACACATGGTTAACTCTGCAGCTCTTTTTCTATTAGATGTCCCACCCTTAGAATTTTATGATCATTTTATATAGGGTGACAATTGACTTTTTTAAAGAGATCCGAGTGACTTATTACAAGTTGATATCTGCCCAATTTTCGGGTGCTGAATGACATGATAGATTGTTCATAGTCTTCAAATTTTGTGTGCACCCATTCGCTTTCATTATTGTCGGCAGCACTTCCTGTTACAGGATGTAGTGCTGACAAATAATCACATTAACTACCATTAAAAAAAAAACAATCAGCCAACAAATTAGTGTTTGCCAATTTTTCAGCAGAAAGGAGGCAATTATCGTCAACCCAACAATCAGCCCATGTGAAAAGACCCTTAAAGGAATATTCCCATCTCATTGAATAGCTTTAAACATGTAGGCAAAGGTAAATAAAGATTATTACCAAATACATAGCTGCTTACAAAAGGTTTCCTAGGCTGCCAAACATCTTTCTTTGGTCTTACAGATTCCAGAGTCCTGGCAGGATTCCAGAATCCCTGCTGTGTCTTATCAGCAGCACAGGAGCTTGTTTATCTTTCTTACTGACAAACGTTAACCCTTTAGAGCTCTGTAGCCTTGTGTCCTGCTGTTAGATCCCGCTAACAGACACAACTAGGAATAGCAGAGCTGAAATGTCAATCACTGCTGTAGCAACACCCACAGCCTGCACAGGAAGTGGGAGTCTCAAGCTGGTTGTGTAGAGCAGGCTCTGTGAAACAGCCTGATGAAAAAACCTTTTAAGGCAATGTTCACACTAGTAGTGATGCCAGTGTCTTATAAATAAAGGGTGTCGGAGTTAATGTTGAGGTTTTGAGAGCAACATGCTGTGAAGAAAGTGATGGAAACCCCAGCAGAACCCCGACAAAATAGGAAAAGAGCCTTATATAATTGACAGGTCAAAAAGGTAAAAAAGTTGTCTTGGGTTTAACCTCTTTAAGTTTAAAGAGGTTCTAGTACTGCCTCCATTGGCCTCCTCAATATTTGGTGCATATTTTGGCGCACAACAGGACACTTTTTGGTGCACAACAGGACACTTTTTGGTGCACAACAGGACACTTTTTGGCACACAATGGGACACATTCATAAAGTGCTATGAAGACACAACTGAGCAAGCACGGCCAGCAAGGCAGAAGATCAGTACTAAAACAAATTCACAGGACCAGGTTTGCAATAATGGTGGCCTGGACAAAAAAAACACCCTAAATAGGGACAATAACAGCCCCTCTTAGTATTTATTCAACAGATCACAGCAAAAATTAAGAGGCATAGGGCCACACAAATACTAATAATAAAACGTAACCTTTAATAAGTATACAATAAAATACACCTAACCCTATTAAACCCTATTGAAAGTAAACTGCCTACAAAAAAAAGGGAACCCGCCCCGAAAAGGGCGACCCTACAGCACAGACCTGCTGTTTCCAGTGCTGTGTCCCTTATTCTGTAAGATGCTGGAGTTTTCGTGTATTTAGTGCTCAGATCTGCAGTTTTCAGCCAGAAGAGTCATTCGAAGTGTCCTTCAGAGTGTCAGTTTTTTTCAAGCCCCGCCCACCTGAGGCTAGCCCCGCCCACCTCAACTGACAAACCTATTACTTTGAATAGGTAGAAACATGTGAATAACTGTCAGTGGGTGGAGCTAGCCTTTGGTGGGTGGAGCTAACACCTACTCATGAATAAGATTTGAGGGGTAAATGCTCTGAAACTGCTGCATCTTACAGAATAAGGGACACAGCACTGGAAACAGCAGGCCTGACACTGGCTTGTACTGCCCTTAGCGAGAGGGGCATAATCTATGTGACAGGATCCCTTTAAGTTTTATTATTAGTATTTTTGTGGCCCTATGCCTCTCAATTTTTGCTGTGATCAGAAGATTAGTACTGGCCAGAACCCCGGACAACGAGCAAAACACAGAGGAGACAGAAAGGAGAGAGCTGATGTAGTATGGTACTTATTATTTTTTAATTAATTATATTTACAAACTTGATTAAATGTAGATTTATGATGTTCCCACGTCAATATTACATCATGGCAAAACCCCTTTAGCTTTAACTTAATCTGTCCTGACCATGAGAAAGTAGCCGCACAGCTTGTCCAACCTAACTTCAATGTTGCACAGAGATGCAAATGGAAGGGTTTTGCATACGATTTCCCTTCCTTTTATCCTGAGTCATGTAACAGTTTCCCAACCACTAGTTTTTACAAGGTCGTATTCATCAGGATCAGCTGCCCAGAAAGGTTTTCAAATCTGTGCAAATGAAACAAACAAGCTCCGTCTAATGTGCAGCTCCGTCACCTTCCTGTAATATTAATAGAAAGTCAAGACAATGCTCTCTGTGCCCGGCTCTGGATATACAGGTTCCCATAACAGGTCAAGCAACAACACTGTCACTCAACAAGACGAGGTGTCACCTTACTGATCTGAAGTCAGTGTCACTGATAGAACACAATCCTCCATGCACCTACTAATCTGCTTCTTCCATGCACTCATTTTAAAGTGGATATTCACCTTTGATGACTCCACACTTATAGCTAAGGGAATTGCATCTGCAACAATTCTGAAATACAGCTTTATTATTGGTGTTGCTTCAGTATCTATAAAGAAATAATGGTGCATGCAGCTTCCCCATAAATGCATGTAAATCTATACTTTCCTTACATTGATTCCATTCATTTATATTGCATAGAACATATTCTTCGGGACGGAGATGGTCATCAATCTCCATGGTCATCAAGGTCCCTTTGGGCCCACAATCTAAATTTAAGATTAACCTATCAATATGTTTTGGACTGTGGAAAGAACATACAAACTCTGAACTCAAGACTGTAGAGCTGCAAGTATACACCACTTACCACCACCCGGAAAAAATCACCGTAGACTTTGCTATCAGTCTTTGCTAGCATATCCTATCAATATACCCTCAGTCAGCACAGAATGGAGAGCTGGTCACGTTTACGCATGACTCTCTATTGTGGTCTATGGGAGTTCTGAGTACAGCCTAACGCACTGCTCACCTGTACTCCGAACTCCCATAGAACAGAATGGAGAGTCGGGAGCAAATGAGATCAGCTCTCCATTTTCAGCGGACATTTTTAAGGGCCCGTTCCCGAGATAGGTGTGGGTTCCAGAGGAGAGACCCCCACCGGATAGACCGGACATGCCATCATGTCTGTGATGGGAGCATCCCTTTAACAACAATTTTACAAACTTTCAGTGTTATAATCATCATAAATATTGCAAATTATTTTAAAGAGAACCTGTGAGGTACTTTATTCTGCCCGAATGACGTGCAGCATGAGATAGCTACAGGTTACCCAATCCTTACCCTGTTTTACCCCGAAACGCTGCGCCGTTCCCAGGTAAAACATCCAGTGAAGTTGTCCCAGTTGCGGGGAGCAGGGGCATAACTACCGGGGTAGCAGACGTAGCAGCTGCCACGGGGCCCGGGCTCTTAGGGGGCCCGGGGCAGCTGCTGACACATCTGCTCCACCGGTAGTTCGGCTCCTGTGCTTGCTGGCAGTTAACATAACAGTTCACTGCCGGCAGGGCGGAGGTGGAGGGCCCTGCGCTTCCTCCCTCTGAACGCCCGGGCCCTCTGGCCCGAGCGTTCAAGGCAGGATTGTCCGGTGTTAGCAGAGAGGAGCGCCTCCCGTGCTCTGCTCTGCTAATCTGCTACCAGGCACCGGTCCACAGTACTGACTAGGGCAACGCGATGACGTCACATCATTGTGCCACCCGTGCCGAGCACAGACTGCCCGGGAGCTGGGCTGCGAGGGAGCGAGAGACAGGTGAGTAAGGTATTTCTTATTTATTTTTTTATATTAAAGTAGCCTGCCTGCTCCCTGATCCCCCTATAGCCTGCCTGATCCCCCAATAGCCTGCCTGATCCCTGATCCCCCCTATAGCCTGCCTGATCCCCCAATAGCCTGCTTGATCCCCCTATAGCCTGCCTGATCCCCCCTATAGCCTGCCTGATCCCCCTATAGCCTGCCTGATCCCCCCTATAGCCTGCCTGATCCCCCTATAGCCTGCTTGATCCCCCTATAGCCTGCCTGATCCTCCGTATAGCCTGCTTGATCCCCCTATAGCCTGCCTGATGCCCCTATAGCCTGCCTGATCCCCCTTAGAACACCGGATCCCCTATAGCTGCTTGATCCCCTATTAGACCTGCCTGATCCCTACGTATAGCTGCTTGTTTCCCCTATAGCTGCCTCGATCTCTATAGCCGGCATTGATCCCCTTGATAGTGATGATGCCATATAGCGGATGATCCTATAACTGCCTGATCTCCCTATAGCCTGTTTGATCCCCTATAGCTGCTGACTGCCGCTATAGCTGCCTGTTCTATAGCTGCTGATCCCCAACTAGCTGCTGCATCCCAAATTCTGTAGTGTGATCCCTATAGCTGCCTGATCAACCCCTTATAGTGCTCCTGATTCTAGCCTGCCTGATCTTCTATAGATGCTGATCACCCTATAGCTGCTTGGACTCCCCTACAGCCTGCTGTCAACTCCCCCCTATCAGTGCTGATTACCTCCCTATAGCTGCTGATCCCCGTATAGGCTGTTGATCCCCCTCCTAGCCTGCTGATCCCCCTATCCGCAATGCCTTATCCCCCTATAGCCTGCCTTATCCCCCCTATAACCACCCGGATCCCCCTATAGCCTGCCTGATCCCCCAATAGCCTGCCTGATCACCCCCCCTATAGCCTGTCTGATCTATAGTGATGATCTATAGCTGCTGATACCCCTATATGCTGACTGATCCACCTATAGTGCCTGCCTGATCCCCATAGCTGCCTGATCCCCTTAGCTGTTGATCCCTATAGCCGTTGATCCCTATAGCGGCTGATCCCCCTATAACCTGCTGATCCCCTTATAGCTGCACGATCCCCTATAGCTGCTGATCGCCTGAAAACCAGCTGTTATACCTTATAGCTGTGCTAATCACCCCATTATAGCCTGCCTGATTACTATAAGCTGCCTGATCCCCCTATTGCCTGCTGACTCCCACTATAGCCTATTCTGTATCTCCTATAGCTCTGATAACCCTATAGCATGCTGATACCTTATAGCTGCCTGATCCCCTCTTAGACCTGATGATTCCTTATAGCTGCATGATTCCCAATAGCTGTGATCTGAACCCTCCCTATAGTGCCTGATCCACAATAGCCTGCTGGATCCCCCTATGTAGCTGCCTCTGGGTGGGGGGGGTTTGGTGGGGGATGTTCCGTTATAGCTGCTGATAATATATAGATCGCTGATTTATGTAGATGTGTATTTCTATAGCAGTGCTGATCACCCCTATAAAGACCTGCCCTTTGACCTCCTAAGACTGCACTGATCCCTATAGCCTGATCTGGATCACTGTAGCTGCATGATCGTATAGTGTTGATCCCTTAAGTCCTGCTGATCCTATCGCTGTGATACCCTATAGCTTGGTGGGGGGCTGATCCTAGATGCTTGTATCCCCTATAACACCCGGATCTATAGCTGAAAGATCCCTATGCTTGTGATCTCCGTATTTTGAGGCTGCTTGATCCATATAGCCTGCCCTGATCTCCCTATAGCCTGCCTGATTCGTCGTATAGCCTACTTTGATCCCCTATAGCCTGCTGTCCTCCCTATAGCCTGGCCCTGATCCATATAACCTGTGAATCCCCCTATAACCTGTGATCCCTATGCTGGCCTGATCCCTCTATAGCTCCCTGAACCTCCTCCTATAGCTGCTGATCCTATAGCACTATCTGATATATAGCTTCTGTCACCATTGCTGCTGATTCACCCCTATAGCTGCTGATAACCCTTATAGGCCTGCCTGAAACCCTATAGTCCTGCCTGATCCCCATTAGCTTGCTGATCCCTGGATCCCCCTATAGCCTGCTGTCACTCAATAGCGCTTGATCCCTATAGCTGCTGATGAACCTGTTATAGTAGCCTGATTCCCTATAGCCTGCTATGCTTCTATGCCTGGCTGATCTCCCCTTTATGCTGACTCCTATAGCCGCTGAATCCATTATAGGCTGAGATCCACCAATTGCCTGCTGACTCACTGATCCCCTATACGCTGCCATCGCTCCTCACACCCAATAGCCTGCTGATCCCTGATCTCCCTTAGCTGCCTGATCAATAGCCTGCTGAATCCTGGATCTATAGCTGCTGATCCCCAATAGTTGCTGATCCCTATTGCTGCTGATAACCCTTATAGCTGCGGATATACCTTATAGCCTGTGATCCCCTTAATGCTGATCACCCTATAGCTGTGTATCCTATAGCTGCCTTATCCCCTTAACCAGGATCTATAGCTGCTTGATCCCTATATCATCTGATCCTACCGTATACTGCTTGAATACCCATTTAGCTGCTGATCCTCCTATGCTGTTGATCCCCTATAGCCTGCTGATGCAATGCGGCTTGATATGCCCTATAACTGTGATTTCCTATAGCTGCTTGATCCCTATAGCCTGCTGTGCCGCTATAGCAGCCTGCATCCCCCTAATAACCATGCATGATCCCCATAATAGCATGAATTGATCCACTATAGCTGTGATCCTCGTATACCCTGTTGATCCCATATGCTGCTGATTTCTATAGTCCTGCATGATTCCCTATAGCTGTGTCCTTTAGCTGCTTGATCCCTATAGCTGCCTGGATCCTATAAGTGCCTGATGACCCTATAGCGTGGTCCTATTAACTGCTGGATACTTAGTGCTGACATCCTATAGGCCTGTTCCCTATAAGCTGCCTAATTACACTTAGCTGCTGATTCTTGCTATGGGGCCCAGAGCTCTTAGTTACGCGCCTGGTGGGGAGATGAGTCAATGTTCGGTTTCGCCTAGCTTGACTGACAGCTCCCTCCATGTTTGTCTATAGGGGAGACAGCCTCCGCCGCTCCAGTTCAAGCCTCGTGGCGGCCGGGAGAGCGGAACATAGGATATCTCCCCCCACGGGACAACTTCATGATGTTATTTTACCGGGAACATCGCAGCTTTTTGGGGTAAAACACACAGGGTTAGGATAGGATCTGGAGCTCTTATTCCATGCTGCCTGTTCAAGGCCAGCAAAAGTATACGGACCAGGCTCGCCTTTAAATAATTAGAATATTTATATTGTTTAATAATCACATGAATGTTGTATCTTCCCCTTACATACATGATTATTATGTGTATCTGTGATGTATGGCACATTCAGTGAAGAGTCACAACCAGGGGGCCCCCACTAATTAGGTGAAATAATAAGCATAAACTTTTGTATCATGCCCCAAGCACCTACTCTTTTATTTAAATAGGCTAGTAGCCATCCTGGACGATGTTGGTTTAGTAAGTACTTGTGTTTCCCATGACATAAGCCTCTTTACACAGATCTCTATGTTGTGTGGTTCCCCTGACATACCGCCTAGAAATTCATTACCAGATCTGTAGCTGGGTGTATGGTTGGGGAGGGGAAGTCTGCACCGTTGGACATTGTCAATCAAGTGTGTCAGTCTGTGTTTTCCGCGGCACACCTTTGAAAACTGTAATTGGTAACACTCTGAAGATTAGTTGAATAATTTGTAGGGAGAATAACGAGGAACGACAAACAGAGATATAGAAGAGATGTGCTGAGAACTTGTTATATCAAAGAGAAAATAAGGAACTATAAAATGTCAGGAGATGTCACAGGTTCTTATTTAAGCGGTGTCCTGTGACAATTTCCTTTTGAAGGCATTGAATATATGCAAGTAGTCTTTCATCGGCTGTGTCTGGTATTGCAGTTTTTTGGCGCTGTTTCTCAAAAAAATTCCAGACCTCCAATTCTGCTGGGTAGTTGCTTCCCAGAAAGTGCTTGATCCCATGGGGCTAGATGATAGCCCCACACCATCTGATAAGTTGCAAAATGTACTGTGTAGAAGTGTAAACGGAATCTGTTTCCCGGAAAAAAGAACCCTGAAAATAAGACCTAGTGATTTTCTTTTTTATGCAATATCAGTGTTTGGCTCTGCTTTGCATCAGTTTGTGATGCTCTCTCGACTCACGCTCACTCGCGCATATTCATACATGTTGATGTTTTGTTCAACAATAAATGTGAATTATTGTGCATAGAAAAAAAAAAAAAATCTAAACAATAGTTCTATCGAAGTCTTTAGGCAGCAATAAATTAATATAAAGACACTGTTAATTTTGGGGGGAAAAGGGTATGTTTTGGCTCTCTCACGCGCGCTCGTCTCGCGCCTTTAAGACTGGAAGGGTGGCCAACCTCTAGAGAAATGACAACAGTAGTATTTTGGCTCATTTCATTAATGCAACTATGGACAGAACCGGTCAGATTAACTCAACGTCTCCAGAATAACGGTGGTTCCAACACTCTTTAATTTACAGACCCTTTTTTGATATGCATAAGAGAATGTCCCACAGATTTCAAGAAGACCTCTTACCATATATCACATGTTAAAATCAAGGCCTGCAGCCGTTATCGCGAGCTCACTATATTTTTATATGGCTATGAGTCGCTTCCAGAAAGCAGGGATGGAAAAGCTTGATTCAGAAGCGGGACTCTCCACTTTCCCCAGTGGATGGTTCAGCAATTTTTTTTTTATTGTACATGTGGAGGATTGGCTGCCTTCATCAGCCACGTTATTCCCCCACTGACTGCTTGAGGTCTTATAATGAGAATAAACGGAACTGTTGCCTAATATGTATGATATGCTTCGGCCCACCCGATGGATTAGAGTCTAGGTGGGACCACTTAATGAGGTTACCTTGATGGGGCAGGTGGGCTTATTTGATCAAACTAAACACCTTCATTTTTTACAAGTATAAAGAATAGTAATAATGCATTTGAATTATTTCCATAGTCCAACATTTGTATGAATTTTAGTGCCTCCTATGTGCTGCTGTACTTTTGTGTTGAGATTAGCGCAGATTATGGCAGGCATAACACTGGGTGTGTGCGCATTTTTTTTCGGATTCGAAAAGTGCGAGTGTGCACATCATAATGCTTGAATTAGAGCAAGCTCTGACGCAGCACTACCCAGTCCTAGCCAACCACCAAGTATAGGAAGCTGGAGTAAAAGCGGTGGAAAGTGGATGTTATTTATACAACCTAAAAGGACATGAGAAATATATGAAGATGGTGTGTTACGGTGTCTCAAGTGATTGAACCAGGGTGTTAGTATAGGGGGTGCAGAGGTAGCAGTTCTACGGGCCTGCAGCTGAGGGGGCAAAAGCCTCTGCCACATAAGGAGATTACCCAGCTTGGATAAGTCGGCAATGGTAGTGGGGGAACTTTCATTATTGCATCTAGGGCGAGCTTCAAGTGAGCTCTGGATTGAACAATATGTTAAGATAAAGTTACAATTGTACAGTTTGACAGTTATTATCGGTCCTTTGAGAGCAACCATAATGCTGATGTGTCCCCTGGTGAAAATGAAGTTGACACCCTTACTCCCCTACTATATGTGCATAGCTGCAATGTCACAAAGAAAACCAATGAAATTTTTAGTGTGTTTTGAGAGCATACAAAAATAAAGGGAACGGCTTTACTCTATGGAGGTGATACAAAGGCCCCTGTATTGCCGGGGGAGATCTCACCAATCATCAGGAACTCCAAATCCTCAACCTTCAGTAAGAATGTGACCAAACTGGGCTCTGGCCCTTTTGCTCATAACCTGAAGGATTGAATCCAGTCATCGAAAAACAAACACACATGACTTGTTCCTCCGGTGTTGAGAAGGTTAATGGTCTTGGCATTAGTGACCAATTCAATTAGTTACCAGGAGACGTCTATTCCAATGAATATTCTGCTCTATGCCATGTTGCAGATATACAGAACTTGCACTGGTCAGCCACCGAATTAACAGCAAGACCGAGATTCAATTACCCAAACATACATGTATTGATGATGAAATCTCCAGTACTGTTCATCAGCTATTGCTATGGAAATGAAGGAAGGTGAAGCAACATTTGTACATTCATGGTTTACCCGGAGCAGGACGAGGGATATATCATCCTCTGTTGGAGCAGCCTGTGGAGCATATGTTGAATGTTGCAAGCTACTTAGTGGATTAAATAGCCCACCCATGGTGTATAATCTTTTATGTTTTTCAATTTAAAGATTTTATCCCAGCCATGTTCAAGTGCATGTCTGAAGGATCCTCCGGTTCGGCTGCCCTCCCGGACTTAATCCTGCTTCAAACCCTTTAACCTATTCACTGCTTCTATTTCTGTCTCTTGTTTTATGTGGCGGCAAATAGAAGAGACACTCACAATGGAAACTCTTACATTCTGTACCAGGCTACTTTGGGAAAAAAACAGACTACTTTGGCAAAAAGCAAAGGCTGTGAGTTAAGTAATACAACTATATCTGTAAATTTAGCTTCTGATTGAAATAACCGTGGTCAAGATATGACATTAAACCCAGAATTTATGTGTTCTGCGTTATGATATCTGCACCCGGAACTTCATGAATGCACCTTATACCATTAAAGCAGTGTTTGGTGAAACCCCCGGGCTTATTAAAACTTGGTTAGGGCTTCCTTGGAAGCATAGGTGTCAGAAGTAACCTTGATGCCCCATAGCAAAACTTGGAATGGAGCCCCTACTCCACAATGACCACTACTCCACAATGACCACACTGAATGACCGCATGAACATAAAAAGCTTGGGGCGACATCTATGAATTCGCCTTCGCCATTTTTTTTGCCATGTATTGCCGGCTCTATAGATGTATGAACAGATATATGGTCAAACTTGGCGCAATGAGCGCCTGACAACACATTTAGGGGCCACATGTATGAACCTGTATAGGTCTAAAACTCACTCTTTTGCCCATAGGTTACTATGGGCAAAAAAAGTGTGTTTTAGACCTAAACAGGTTCATATATGTGGCCCTTAATGTGCCAAAGTATGTTGCAAAACTGCCATACAAAGTTTGTCACATAACACGCTATGTGCCATTTTTAAGTGTTATGCGGCAAAAATGTTTTTTGCCTAACACTTTCATTCATACTATCGGGTTATACACTCCTCTATATCTATTTAGAACTGATGTGTCAATGCCAAGTTACAAAAATGGCACATGCAAATTAATAGTCGGCCTTGGTTCTTTTGGTTTTCCTACAGCATAGGAATAATGCACACAGTGATGTCACATTATTGGCATAATATACACATTGGCATCCCAACCCAGAACTAATAGGAACAGTGATGTCACAGTACAGGGGTAACACACACAATGACACCCCGACCAGACCACAATAAAAGGTTATCATGCACAGTGACATTACAAGATGTGAATAAAAACACATAATGATGTCACCATTCAGGTAAATGTAACATATGATGTCACAGCATAAATAAAATGCAAAAACCAAATACCCCTTTTTCTGTTTACAGTCATCACTAAGTTCACCATATGTGTTATCAAAGATGTCCTCTGGTACCAGCAACAGAGGATACAAAAGCTGGCTATTCTGGATATCGACTTTCACAAGGCCTTTGACGGGGTTTCACAGCGGTCCGTGCGTAGTGAGCAGGTTTCACCAGTCAGGTTTCTACTCACAGGTCTAGCATTATATGGAAAGGCCCGGCAAGCTGCTAAAGGGGTTTCTCCTCAAGGGATTGCTTTTATGTTAAAGATCTTGCAAAAATACATCACTTCTTTTCAATATTTTCCATTACCAGTGTCCTACTATTCTGAAATCCCCTCTTGTATGGGCTGCCTCGCTCCACAGTCGCTATAGCTACAGATATTTGATCTCTCCTGAAGGTGCCCGCCAGCACTGGTCACCATTACAACCAACCCCTGGCTCTTGAGCTAGTAGAAGCCAGTAAACACGCTCCTGAATCCAAAGGAAACCCAAAAAAACAGGACGAGAAATGAATCAATGTAGTGAGACAACCCCTTTAATGAGCACAAAGACTTGGCGTGGCAGATCGCACACAGATGTTTACCTGTAAGATTTTTTTCAGGACAGGAGAGATCTAAGCCGAGTGCCCACCTGTCCTATACAGGGACAAGGCGAGGAAGAGACAGTCCTACATGTCTTATGGAACTGCCAATATGCACGGCCCGTATGGAAGCCAATGGGCCCCTTGCTGAAATACCTGCCCAGTCTACAATTTCTTAACTATGAAGTGGTTTTGTAAGGCCTGGGTGATGTGACCAACCCAAAAGAGGAGAGGACTCTATGGGTTTCAGTTAATTGCATTAAGAGCGCCCTATGGAAGCCACGCAACATTAGTCTATCTGACCTCACCAAGATGTTCTTCAGTGAGCTCCATCTTTATTACTTAAAGGGGTTGTCTCGCTACAATGATTGCTTTTTATGTTAAAGATCTTGCAAAAACAAGTCGCTTTGCAATAAGTGTCCATTTACAGTGTCCTACCTATTCTAATATACCCTCTTGTATGGGCTGCATCAGCTCCTCAGGCCACTATAGCTACAGACCTGTTTGATCTATCCTGATAGGCTGCCAGCACTGGTTGCTATAGCTACAGACCTGGCTTCTACTGCAGCCTAGTGGAAGCCAGTAAACACGCCCAAGAATTCAAAATGAAACCAAGAGAACAGGACTGAGGTGAGATGAATCAATGTAGTGAGACAACCCCTTTAATGGATGCCTAAACCCTGGTTAATAAGCAGGCCGGCAGCAGGTGGAACCTTTGGAAAAACCTTTTCTAAATCTTATGTAAATATCAGCTTTATGCTTTGTACATATCGGTCACTTTTCTGATACAACTTTGAGTTCTTCTCCATGATTACCTATGTTTATTTTGCTTACAAATGATATGTAATTTACATGTGGACACATGATGCTTTACTTTGTGATGTAAGGGTATGTTCACACGGCATATTGCGGCACCTACTGTACGCGCTGTTCTACGCCGGGTGTTTGAGAAGTACACGCTGGCCAGAGCGCACTTCTAAAGCGCAGACAGCCAGCTCCCATTCACTTTCAAAAAAAAAATTTTTTTAAATTTTTAAAAATTTTTGGGAAGGGGGGGAAAAAAAAGGGGGGGTTTTTTTTGGGAAAAATTAAAAAAAGGGCCCCCCCCCTTTTTTTTTTTTTGGGGGGTTTTGGTTTTTTTTTTTTAAAAATTTTTCCCCCGGGTTTTTTTTTGGGGTTTTAAAAAAATTTTGTTTTTTTTTTTAAAACCCCCCCCCCAATTTTCCCCTTTTTGGGGCCCCCTTTTTTTTTTTTTTTAAAAAATTTTTTTTTTTTTTTAATTTTCCCCCCCTTTTTCCCCCCCGGGGGCCCCAAAAAAAATTTTTTAAAAGAAAATTTTAAAAAAAAGGAAAAATGAAAAAAAAATTTTTTAAAAAAAAAATTTAAAAAAAAAAAAAAAAGGGGGGGGCCCCTTTAAAAAACCCTTTAAAAATTTAAAATACATTTTTAATTTTTTTTTTTTTGGGGAAAATTTTTAAATTTTCTTTTTTTTTTTTTTTGGGTTAAAAAAAAAAAATTTTTTTTTAAAAAATTTTTTTAAAAAAATTTTTTTGGGGGGCCCCCAAAAATTTTTTTTAAAAAAATTTTGTTTAAAATTTTTTTGGAAACCCCCCAAACAACAAAAAAAAAAAAAAATTTTTAAAATTTTTTTTTTAAAAAAAATTTTTTCCCAAAAAAAAAAAAGGGGGAAAAAAAAAAAATTTTTTAAAAAAATTTTCCTTTTTTAAAAAAAAAAAAAAAATTTTTTTTTAAAAACCCGGCCTTTTTTTTTTTAAAAACCCTGGGTTTTTTAAAACCCCCTTTTAAAAAAGGGGGGGAAAAAGGGCCCCAAACCCCAAAAAAAAAACCCCCCCCTTTTGGGGTTTTTTTCCTTTTTTTCCCCTTTAAGGGGCCCCCCCCCCCTTTTTAAAAAAACCTGGGGCCCCAAAGGAAAAAAACCCCCCCAAAATTTAAAAGGGTTTTTTTTTCCCCCCCAAAAAAAAAATTTTTTTTCCCCAAAAAAAAAAAAATTTTTTTTCCTTAAAAATTTTAAAAATTTTAAAAAAAACCCGGGGGAAAAAACCCCAAAAAGGGGGTTTCCTTTTTTTTAAAATTTTTTTTTTTTTAAAAAAAAAAAAAGGGGGGGGGGAGGGGCCCTTTTTTTTTGGGCCAAAAGGGTTTTTTTCCCTAAACCCCCCGGGGGGGGGAAAAAAAAATTTTTTTTTTTTATTTTTCCCCCCCAAAAACCCCAATTTTTTTTTTTTTCCCCCCCCTTCTTTTTTTTTAAAAACCCCGGGGGGGGGGGAAAAAAATTTTTTTTTTTTCCCCCCTTTTTTATTTTTCCCCTCCGGTTTTTTTTTCCTTGGGGGGGGGGTTTTTTTTTTTTTCCCTTTTTTTTTTTTCCCCCCCCTTTTTAAAAGGGGTTTAAAAAGGGGTTTTTTCCCCCAACCCCCTTTTCCTTTTTTTCCCCTTGGGGGTTTCCCTTTTTTTAAGTTTTTTTGTTTTTTTTCCAGGGGGGTTTTCCTTTGCCCCTTTTTTTTTTTTTTTTTAAAAAAAAACCCCCCAAATTTTTTTTTTTTTTTTTTTTGGGGGGGTTTTTTTCCCCCCCCCCCCCCTTTTTTTTGGGGGGTTTTTTTTTTTTTTTTAAAAAAAAAAAAAGGGGGAAAAAAAAAAATTTTTTTTTTTTGGGTTTTTTTTTTTTTAATTTTTTTTTTTTTTTTTTTTTTTTTTTTTTTTTAAAAAAAAAGGGGGGGTTTTTTTCCTTTTTTTTTTTGGGGGGTTTTTTTTTTTTTTTTTTTTTTTTAAAAAGGCCCCCAAAAGGGGGGTTTTTTTTTGGGGGGAAAATTTTTTTTCCTTTTTTTTTTTTAAAAAATTTTTTAAAAAAAAGGGTTTTAAAAATTTTTAAAAAAAAAAAAAAATTTTAAAAAAAGGGGAAATTTTAAATTTTCCAGTTTTTTTGGGCCAAAATTTTTTTAAAATTGGGAAAAACCCAAACAAAAATTTTAAAAATTTTGGGGGGAAAAAATGTTTTTTTAAAAAATTTTTTTTAAAAATTTTTTAAAAAATTTTAAAAATTTTTTTGGGGTTTTTTTGGGGGGGAAAAAACCCCCCCCCCCCCAAAAAAAAAGGGGGGGGAAAAATTTAAAAAACCCCGGGGAAACCCCTTAAATTTTTTTAAATTTTTTTTTTTTTTAAAAAACCTTTTTTTTTTGGGGGGGGGGCCCTTTTTTTAAGGAAAAAAATTTTTTTTTGGGGGTTTTTAAAACCCTTTTTTTTCCCCCCTTTTTTTTTTCCCCAAAAAAAAACCAAAATTTTTTTTTAAAAAAAAAAAACCCCCCTTTTAGGGCCCCCCCTTTTTTTCCCCCAAAAAAAAAACAAAAAAAAAAAACCCCCTTTTTGTTCCCCCCCTTTTTTTTTTAAAAAAAAGGGGGGCCCCTTTTTTTTTTCCCCAAACCCCCGGGCCCCCACCCCTTTTTTTTAAAAATTTTTTTAAAGACAGGGGGTTTAAAACCCCCCCCCAAAGGGGGGGTTTTTTAAAAAAAAAAACCCCAAAAAAGGGCCCCCGGGGGTTTTGGGTTTTTTTTTTTTTTTTGGGGGGGGGTTTTTTTTTTCCCTTTAAAATTTTTAAACCCCAAAATTTTTTTAAAAAAAAAAAAAAAAAATTTTTGGTAGGGGAAAAACCAAAAAAAATTTTTAAAAAAAAAAAAGGGGTTTGGAACAATTTTAAAAAAAAAAATTTTATAAGTAATTTTAAAAAAAAAAAAAGGGGGGTTTGGGGGGGAAAACCCCTTTTCCCCCCCGGGGCCCCCAATTTTCCCCCCCTTTTAAAAGGGGGGGGGGGGGTTTTTTCCCCCCCGGGTTTTTCCCCCCCCGGGAAACCCCGGGGGAAAAAAAAAAAGTTTTTGGGGGGGTTTTTTTTTTTCCCAAAAAGGGGGGGGGGCCAAATTTCCCCCCCTTTCCCCAAGGCCCAAAAACCCCGGGAAACCCTTTCCCCCCAAAGGGGAAAATTAAAACCTTTTTGGGGGGGATTTTTGGGGGGAAAAAACCCCAAAAGGGGGGGAAAATTTTAAAAAACCCCCCTTTTAAAAAATTTAAAAAAAGGGGGAAAAAGGGGAAAATTTTTAAAAACCCCGGGGGGGTTTTTTCCCCCCCGGGGAAAAAATTTAAAGGGGGAAAAAAAAAAAAAACCCAAAACCCAAAAAGTAAAAAAGGCCCTTTAAAAAAGTAAAATTAAAAAATTTTTTTAAAAAAAAAAATCCAAAAAAAAAAACCCTTTGTTTTGGGGTTTAAAAAATTAATTTTGGGAAAAATTTAAAAAAAAAATTTTTTGGGGGGAAAAAAAAGGGGGGGGGGGCCCCTTTTGGGGTTTTTAAAAAAAACCCCAAAAAAAATTTTTTTTTTTTTTTAAAATTTTTAAAAAAAAAAAAAAAATTTTTTTTAAAAAATTTTTAAATTTAAAAAAAAATTTTTTTTTTTTTTTTTTTTTGGGGTTTTTTAAAAATTCGGGGTTTAACCTTTTCCCCAAAAAACCCTTTGGGCCCCCCAAAAGGGGGGGAAAATTTTCCAAAAAAAAGGGGGCCCCAAAAAAATTTTAAAAAAACCCCCCCCCTTTTTTGGGGGGGGCCGGTTTTTTTGCACCCTGGGGGGGCCCCCCCGGGGGGCCCCCCGGGGGGGGGCGCCCGGGGCCCCCCCCCAACAAAAACCCCCCCCCCCCGGGGGAAAACCCCCCCCCCCCCCCGGCCCGGGGGCCCCCCCCGGGGGGGGATTCCCCGGCCCCCCAAAGGGGTGGTTGGGGGGGGGCTTTTGGGGGGGGGGGCCCCCCCGGGCCCCAAACCGGGGCCCCCGGGGAAAAAAACCCCCCGGGGGCCCCCCCCCCCCCCAAAAAAAACCCCCCCCCCCCAAACCCCAAAAAAAAGGGGTTTTGGGGGGGGGAAAAAATTTTTTTTTTTTAAAAAAAAATTTCCCCCCCTTTTTTGGTTTTCTTTCCCCCCCCCCATTTTCCCCCCCTTTTCCCAAAACCCCCCCCCGGGTTTTCCCCCCCTTTTTTCCCCCCGGGGGGCCCCCGGCCCCCGGGGGGCCCCTTTTTTTGGTTTTCCCCCCCCCGGGCCCCGGGAAAAAACCCCCCCCGGGGGGTTCCCCCCCGGGGGGGGGGGGTTGGGCCCCGCCCCTTTTTTTCCCCCCCAAAACCCCCCCCCCCCTTTTCCCCCCGGGAAAACCCCCCCCGGAAAATTTTTTTCCCCTCTTCCCCCCCCCCCCCCCCTTTTTTTTTGGGGAAAAAACCCCCGGCCAAATTTTCCCAACCGCCCGGGGTTTTCAAAAAAAAAAACCCCCCGGGTTTGGTCCCCCTTTCCCTTTTTTTTCCCCTTTTGAAAACCCCTTTTTTTTTTTCCCCCTTAAAAAAAATTTTTTAAAACCCCCCCGGGTTTTTTTCCCCCCCAAAAAAAACCCCCCTTTTTTTTTTTTAACCCCGGAAAAAAAAAATTTTTTTTTTTTCCCGGGTTTTTTTTTGGGCCCCCCAAAAACCCCCCCCCTTTTTCCCCCTTTTTTTTTTTCCCCCCCCCCTTTTGGTTTTTCCTTTTGGCCTTCCTTTTTAAAAAAAAAAACCCCCCCCCGGTTTGGGGCCCCGCCCCCCTTTTTCCCCCCCCTTCCCTTTTTTGGGTTTTTTTTTTAAAAAAAATTTTTTTTTTATTTTCCCCGGGAAAAAATTTTTCCCCCGGCCCCCCTTTTTTGGGGCCCCCGGAACCAAAATTTTTTAAAAAAGGGGAAAAAAAAGGGGGGAAAAAACCCCCCCCCCTAAAAAAGGGGGGCCCCCCGGGGGGGGCCCCCCGGGGGGTTGACCTTTTGGGGGGGGACCCCCGGGGGGGCCCCTTTTTACCCCCTTTTCCCCCCCCCCCCCCCGGGGGTTTTTTCCCCCTTTTAAACCCCAAAAAAAAAAAGGGTTTTTTGGGGGGGGGCGGGCCCCCGGGGAAAATTTTCCCCCCTTTTTTTCCCCTTTTTTTTTGGGGCCCCCTTTTGGGGGTTTTTTTTTTTTGGGGAAAAAAAAAGGGGGGAAAAAAAAGGGGGGGAAAGGGGTTTTAAAAAAAGTTTTAAACCAAAACCCCCCTAAAGGGCCCCCTTTTTTTCCCCAAAGGAAAAGGGCCCCCCCCTCAAAAAAAAGGGGGGGGGGGGAAAAAAAAAAAAAACCCCCCTTAAAAAAGGGGGGGGGGGGAAAATTTTTTTTGGGGGGAATTTTTTTGGATTTTTTTTGGGGGGGAAAAATTTTTTTTTGGGGGGGCCCCCCTTTTTCCCCCCCCCTTTTTTTTAAAAAAACCCCCCCCCCCCCCCAACCCCCCTTTTTTTTTTTGGGGGCCCCTTTTTTTTCCCTTTTTTTGTTTAAAACCCCCAAATTAATTTTTTGGGGTTTTCCCCCCCCCAAAAAATTAAAAAAAAAAAAACCCCCCGGGGGGGGGGTTTTTTTTTTTTTTGGGGGGGGGCCCCGGGAAAAAAAAAAACCGGGAAAAAAAATTTTTGGGGGGGGGGGGAAAAATTTTTTTCCCCCCCAAAACCCCCCCTTTTTTTTCCCTTTTTTTTGGGGGGGAAAAAAAGGGGGCCCTTTTTAAAAATTTTTCCCCCCTTAAAAAAATTTTTTTTTTTTTAAAAAAGGGGTTTTTTTCAAAATTTTTTTTTTTAAAAAATTTTTGGGGGAAAAAAAATTTTTTTTTTAAAAAAGGAAATTTTTTTTAAAATTTGGGGTTTTTTAAAGGTTGGCAGATGAGAACAGCACTGGTTGGTAGAGCAGGAGTCAGCAGGAGCTGCTCACAGTCCAGCACACTCTGTATCTGGGGCTGTATCTTTCCATCCCATTGTATACCACTTCCCCTATGCTCAGCCCTCATCAGAGAAGAAGGGAAGCTCTTGCCAAATTCCAACTGCTCCAGACTACAGGAGACAGGTAAGGAGGGGGACAAGGGTGCAAGGCGGTGTGTGTGTATGTGAGTAGAGTATGCACTGTATATGTGAGATGTGTATATACTGTACAGCCATGTGTCTAGCCATGTCACGTTTTCCCTGCACTTTATGCCCTGGGGAAAATGAAAGTGAATGGGGCACAGCATTTTAGAAGTGCGGACTGGCCAGTGTGTACTTCTAAAACACCCGGTATATAGTAGTGTGTACCATCAGCACCTACAAAGTATTCTTTGAGGCATTTTACGCACTAACTGCAATAAAGGATATGAGGTAGAAATCTGCCTTGAGCATCTGGGTTGTTTGTTTTGTCGGAGTTTGTGTTTTGCAAGCGCCAAGCTTCCAAAAATAAAACGACACTGCCAGTGTATAGTGTGTCTGTGTTCAATATATGTATATACACACATACAATTTCTGGGGTGCCTTGTCTAATGTAGTCTCTGGGGCACAGTGTGTAATGTAATCTCTGGGATACAGTGAATAATGCAGTTATATCTGGGGTACTGTGTTTAAACTAATCTCTGGGGTAAGGTGTGTAATGTAATCTCTGGGGTACAGTGAGTAATGTAATTCATTTCTAGGGTTCAGTGTGTAATATAATACATTTTTGGGGTAGAGTGAATTATATTATTTCTTACAATGTGTATAATTTATTTGTACACATTGTGAAATTAATTTGTAAGGTGCAGTTAGTAATGTAATTTCTGTGGCTCCCATGTATAATATAATTAATTTCTGGAGGGCAGTGAGTGATGTCATTTCTGATGTATGGTATGCAATAAAATAAATTTTGGGTTACAACCTTAGTCACATACTTAACTCTTACATTGGTCGCCCCCTTGCTGAGTGCAGGTGCCGGCTGGGTGGGTCAGTGGTGCAGGTGCCAGGTGGACATCTTATGACTGGGCTGGTCTGGACTCAGAGCAGAGCTGCATGCACACTGAGGTAAGTCTCTCTCAATAAGACACAGGCTAACAACAAATTAAATGACTGACACCTGACTGCTGCTAAGTTGAGTGGGTAAGTGGCAGACTGTGACTGGAAATAAAAAGTAAATAAAAGTAAATAAAGGGTATGTTCACACGGTGTAATTGCATCGCATATTTTTGATCATAATTGCGCTGCAATACGCCCGAAACGTGCCCCACAATTACGGTAAGTCATAGCTCTCATAAAGAGCTATGAATTGCGACAGTCTTACCTGACGCATATTGAATGCCAGAAGAATGAAATGACATATCACTTCTTCCCAGCGTTTACATGGCGGGGATAATGGAGTTCAATGGGGCCAACCCCCTGCATAAGTCTACGTTCACACGGTGTCTTGCAGCACGTACCTGTGCGCACTGCAAAACGCCTGGTGTTCTCGATGTACCCACTGATCAGCACATACTGCTAAAGCACTGGGGGTGTTGCAACATACATACGTGCGTGCGTGCGCGCGCGTCGAGGTGGGGGCACCATTTGCCTCATGTGCCTAGGGCACCAAAATGGCTTGTCCCGGCCATGGAAGGGAGGAATAGGAAGATAGGGGATGAGAGGGAAAATTGGTCCCCCCCACTTTTTTAGTTACGCCCCTGGTACTATAGTTTATAGGCTATCCTGAAAAGATGGGTTTTCAGGTTGCTTGTGAGTTCCAGAGTGTGGGGGAAGCACAGGAGAAGTCTTGGAGATAAGAGGAGAGCAGAGGAGAAGGTCCTGTGAGGAGTGGAGATTGCGTGAGGGGGAGTATCTGGAGATTAAGGCAGAGATGTATAGAGGGGAGAGGTTATGTAGAGCTTTGTAGGTCACGGTTAGCAACTTGAAGTGAATTCGCTGGGCAATGGGAAACCAGTGAAGGGACTGGCAGAGGGGAGAGGCAGAGGAAAACCGAGGAGAGAGGTGGATAAGACGGGCAGCAGAGTTGAGGATGGATTGGAGGGGAGCGAGAGTGCTAGACAGGAGGCCACAGAGAAGGATGTTGCAGTAGTCTAGGAGGGAGATATATAATAGCTATCCTTATTCCCTATGGAGCCTAGGCCATCAAGTGCTGTGCCACCACCTGTTTGTTGCTGACCAGAGTGGTGTGGAGGTGCGCACTGGAGCTTCGAATCCAAAATGGCGCAGGCTCCCTCTCTGTGCTGGTTCTGCCACATCTGTCAATTTATCATACACCAAGTACAGCAGCACCGAGCATGCATTAGAACCCATACAAACACTGGACTAGTGAAACATTTAAAATGCATAATTGCTTTCCTTTATAAATGCCAAAAATGAAGGTTTTTAGTGCGATCATATTGGATATGCCCACCTACTGCGTCATGGTAGTCTTATCAGCTGACTCCCTAACTCTAATGCCTCTCTGTGGGGCCACCATACATTCAGGGCAAGAGGTTCCATTTATTCTGAGTACAGTGACCAGGTGAAAAGAGTGCAAGAGCAAGATGGAGGCAGACACTCCTCCAAATGCACAATCCATGAAAAGAGAAAAGCTGCCGAGCCATCCTCTGCTGTTCTCTGGGGAGAGTTGTTCCTTTGGTGTCCTGACCTTGTCCACACCTCCTTGCTGTGTATAGGCTCTCGCGGGCCACATAAAATGATGTGACAGGCCGAATTCATCCCACAGGCCGGATTCATCCCACAGGCCTCGAAGGGGTGTTCCGCGATCTATCAACACTCGTTGGTCTTTGGGGGTATGAGTAAAGACTGAAGATAAGACTCATACTTACCTCCCGGATGCTTCTGTTCACTCCCGATGCATGTCCGTTCTTCGGCGCTGTGGCAGTGAACGGTCTTGAGCTGCGGCCAATTACAGGCCACGTGCAGGTGATGTTATGACCTGTGGTTGGCTGCACCTGACAAGTGAACGATAAACGTTCACTTCTTACTTTCTGGATGAACGCACCGTCAGCCGGGACCGAACGGGAGCCTCCGGGAGGTAAGTATGAGTCCTATCCTCGGTTTTTACTCATACCCCGATAGTCAAATAAGCATTGTTAGATCCTGGAACACCCCTTTAAGTTTGACAAATGTGTCCTATTAGGTCAGTAAGAGCGACCTCAGTTCTGGCAGACCCGGCCCATCCATGACTTACTTGATCAGCCATTCATCTGAATGTTCATCATGTAAAACTACATTTGTCCGGTAGTGGCCAAAAACGTCTGGCTGGATTCAGCTGATCAGCGTGATTAGAGAAGCTGGGCTGCCTTCTGTTTAATAACCAGTCTAGCAAAATCTCCTAACCACCTGGCTATTGTCACGTTTTTGTTCACTTACCTGCTTTTAGCACGTGGCCTTCTAAACTGGACTCGGCTGTGGGCATCTTCCATACCTGCTTTAGGCTTCATAAGTGGAGCCCCCTTGTCCTGTTCTCTCTCAAGACCCTATGTGAGTCATCAGAACGACTATGTTAGCTGTATTAGGATGCACTACGTGGCCATTTTATAGCCTTGGATGTGGAGCAGAATTTGGCAGTGCTCAGGAAAATAACTGCAATCATGTTACATGTTCTATCTGGTACATAAGTCCCATGTTGAGCCTCAGTCACACTGAACCTTGTCAGCAAATATTTACCCTCCTTCCAGCTCCGTCCCTGAGTTTAGTCCCGATAAAGCAGGAGTGCAGTAATATCTTGTGCGTCCCCGACCATCAGGCACAGACAGGTTTTTTTGAGTCCCAATAGTTTAAAGGATTCCTGCACCCTTCAGATACAGGGAATGGAGTGTGGACATCAGACCAGAGCTTCCTCTTATCTTCTCTGCACTGATCATAGCAATCAGATCAGATACTGGAAGATAAGGTGGAGAGGGACTCTCTATACCCCAAATAGATGAGGGACCCAAAAGTAGAACCCCCACCATGCAGATATATATGGTATATACTGTCTATATAGAACTAGCTGACCATGTGGCCTTTAGAAGAGGAAAAGTCTTACGCATCTGCCTCAAGGTATTGGGACCAAAGGCTTCCTGTATAAGAAAGATAGATAGACGCGCTAGAATAAAATACTTTTTTTTACTTTTTCTTCATTTAAATGATTAAGGGAGCGGTGTTGGAAGTGCTGTCTGTCTACTTCCGATAGATAGATCGATAGATAGACAGACAGACAGATAGATAGATTGATGGATGGATAGATGGATGATGGATGGATAGATGGATAGGTAGTTGGATGATGGATGGATAGATGAATGGATGGATGGATAGATGAATGGATGGATAGATAGAAATAGATAGAGGATACATTGATATTGCCACAGGGGGGTTACTGTCACGGATGCCCCTGCGACCCCCATCCCGGGCGCGTGCATGCCCCGTTGCCAAGCGGCGCCCCGTCCCTCACGTCGGGTCGGGGGTCCGCTCGCTCCCCTGCCGGTGCCCAAGTCCACTTACCCGGCCACACTCCTGCTCTGTCCGTTTCTGTCCCGCGGCCCCGCTCCCTAGGGCGCACGCGCACCGTCGGTGTTAAATTTAAAGGGACAGTGCACCGGTAATTGGCCATTTCAGTACGTTGCTCCTATATAAGCCGGCCTCTTCCTGGTGACCCTGCCGGATCTTTAGTGCCCACTGCCTATAGAGAACGCGTTCCAGAAGCCTTGTCTTGATTACCGTGTACCGAACCGCTTGCCTACGTTTATTGACCACGAATCTCTGCCGCCTGCCCTGACCTTCCTGCCTGTCCCCGACTACAAGCCTGCCTGACGAATCTGTACCTCGCCTACCCTTGGCCGCCACCACAAGCAAGTTCCACCAGTGGAAGCGACCTGGTAGACTCCCGCCGCAGCAAGTCCATCCCGATCTGCGGCGGGCTCTGGTGAATACTGGGACCTACTTAGATTCCGCTCCCTGGTGTGGGCTTCCACCATCGCTTGTGGTGGTCCAGCGAATCCACTACCGCAGACCGTTACAGATATCAGTTACTTAGAAGAGAGAAATACGAAACAGACAGATAGATCTAGAAAGAGATAATCATGAGACAGATATAAGATGACAAGAAACAGATGGATAGAGATAAATATTGGAAACAATAAATATATATGATAGATTGACAGACAGACATACAGATAGATAGATAGATAAATAGATAGATAGGATATAGATAGGTAGATGTAGATAGATAGATATATAGGTAAATAGACAGACAGACAGGATATAGATAGATAGAAAGATAGACAGATTGATAGATAGATACATAGATATATAGAGATGAATAGATAGATAGATAGATAGATAGATAGATAGATAGATAGATAGGATATAGATAGGTAGATGTAGATAGAGAGACAGACAGACAGATAGATAGAAAGATAGACAGATAGATAGATAGATAGATAGATAGATAGATAGATAGATAGATAGATAGATAGATAGATAGGATATAGATAGGTAGATGTAGATAAGAGACATAAGATAGAAGATAGACATAGACGATAGATAGATAGATAGATAGATAGATAGATAGATAGATAGATAGATAGATAGGCTTGCATTGATTTCAGTTACATTGAAGAGAGGGGACAGACAGATCTAGAAAGAGATAGTTATGAGATTGGCACAAGATGATCAATAGCAGAGAGAGAAATAGATAAATATCAGATATATATGAGATAGATAAATGGACATGAAATAAATAGATCTGGAAAGAGAGAGACGAGATAGATTGAAGATAACATATAGATATGAGACAGCTCTTCTCTATCAGGCACATGTTTCCTCTGGATAGTCAGTCTCTCTCGCCATTCAGGTACATACAGGGGCGTAGCTATAGGGGGTGCAGAGGTAGCAGTCGCTACCGGGCCTCGCAGCCTGAGGGGCTCAAAAGTCCTTCTGCTACATAAAATGATACCGCTGTTGTAAATGGCACACGGCAGTTGGGGGGCCCCATTTCACTTTTTGCACCAGGGCCCAAAAGATGGAAGTTATGCCTCTGGGTACATACTGATGATCTGGTGTCTGTACTTTTCTGTAATCTCCATGTGGAGCAGACTATAGTGAATGAGTCTATGCACAGCTCTGTATAGGATAATTTCCCTTAATTAAAAGACGAATGATTCCAATACACTGTGACTCATGAGAAGATTGTATTAAGATCAGAGAAGTGCGAAGTGTCTGGCAAGGCTGCAACTTAACTCTTTCCACAATGTGGACAGCTGCCAGACAGACTGACACAGGCACAGCTCTGCTCATACCAAGACCCCATCTGAAAAACCGAACATTCCTGGAGCTCTATGTAATTAGCTGGGCCTGAGGCTTCAACTTCCAACTCTTAACCAGTTGTGTGCCGGGCCCAGCATACGCTGCTGCTGCCTCTTTGTTTTAGGGCTCAGGCATCATTGTTTAATGACTGTCTGTAGCCTAAGCAGTTGGCCTCAGCTATTAGCTAAGATTTACCTCACCCTCTGGCAACATATTGTAAAGCAACCCCTTCCTGTAAGAAGAAGAAAACGCTCCAACATGCTGCAGCAAACGCCAATACACCCTGAAGTGCCTTCACTAATGGAAAGCAGATTTACACTAAGTTAGCCCATTACAGAAATACTTAATAGCCCTGCACGGCTTCTTGACTCTTTCTTAAACTCTTCTTGTGCACCTACTTATTTTAAGCTGTGCCATACGGATCCTGCCTGTTGGCAACTCCATTGTTCCCAAATATAAAAACGTGGCACCAATTCTCTTTTGCAAATAACAATAAGGAAAATAGCTTAGGCCTCTGAATCAGTCTATCCATAGTACTACATGCTCACACACAGGCCACAGTAATGTGCTGGGATGATCAGAAATATTTAAAACAGTGCACAGAGATCTGGAAACTTTGGGGTGTATGGACCAGATTAGTGTCTACTGAGCCATCATTGGGACATCTACCTATCTATGGTTGGTCTAAAGGTACATTTACACCGCTTATTTGCGGGGTGTACTTCGGCGCTTAATTGTGCCAAAATATGGCCCAATAAATCGGTAATTAGAATGTTACTAGTAAAATCACTGTTGTCGTTCAGATGACGGCGATTTTACAGTCGTATTTCTTGGTTTACGCGCCAAGTAATAGAAACCTATATCAGGCAGAGAGCTGCCTCACGTTGAAAGTACACACTGGCCAGCGCGTACTTTCAACAGTGCAAATGAAGGTGTATTCTGATGCATATGCCTTGTGAACGTATGACCAGATATGAACCAGATATGTGAATGTATCAGATATGTGAACGTATCAGCAGATATACCCAACTCTCTGTGCCTTGAGTGATGATTGGCAGCCCCATTTAACTTAAAAATGGAGGACAGAAATGTTAAATTTTGAGGAGTAAAAAAAATCATGAAATTGCAATAATTTGTTAATAAAAATTCGTTTGAAATTTGCTATCCAAACTGGCACTGATGGGTAAGTAGTAAGGAGGTGATTCTGCAATTACACCAATTAACCACTTCATATGGTTCTAACTGGAGCAGGCGTTGTGAGCTACAATTGGCTCCTGAGCCATTGGTTGGGGACCACCGCTCTAGGGGCTCAGGCACAAGTAAGTATTTAAGCTCCAATCCGCCTCAGAGTAAAATGAAGCCGTGTTATAGCAGCCATAAAACTCTGTGGGGACATACTGATTAGATCAGTTCTATTATTAGATAAGAATCTGTGGGGTCACACTGATAAGACTTTGTGGGGCCACGCTGATAAGAATCTGAGGGGCCACACTCATAAGGTTTGTTCACGTGGAGTTTTTGACGCTTATTTTGGTGCATATTGCACACCGAATACTTCCCTAAATAAGCATCAAAAATACCTGTAGAACACTTCCCAGTGACTACTATGTAAAATCAGTATTGTCGTTCAGATTTTACTCAAGTGTTTTTCGGCGTTTACTGTCTGTGCCTACAAAGAATTGACATGACTTTGAGTCGTTTTACACGCCAATAATAATAAAGTATAGGAGGCAAAGATCTGCCTCGGGCAGTCCGTGTCGTTTCCTCATTGAAATTCCTAGCTTGCAAGTGCAGAATTTTCAACGAGGAAATAACGCATTTTCAGTGTTGACAGTGTCTGCGGCGGGCCAAAAAATAGCTTGTGTGAACATCCCCTTAAGACTCTGTGGGGCCATACTAATAAGAACCTGTGAGGCCATACTGTGTATGGCCACACTGATTAGACTTGTGGGCCCCCCAAAATGTTTAGTTGTAGGGCCACAATGATTAGACTCTGTAGGGCCCCACAGGATTAGACTCTGTGGGGGCCCAATGATTGCCCTTGTAGGGCCCCACTGATTAGAATCTGTAGGGCCACACTGATTAGACTCTGTATGGCCACACTGATTAGACTCTGTAGGGCCACAATGATCAGTTTTTGTAGGGCCACACTGATTAGATAGGTGGGCCCACATAAATGGGACCTGTAGGGCCCCACTGATTAGACTCTGTAGGCCCACTGATTAGACTCTGTAGGGCCCCACTGATTAGAATATGTAGGGCCCCACTGATTAGACTCTGTAGGGACACAATGATCAGTTTTTGTAGGGCCCCACTGATTAGACTCTGTAGGGCCACACTGATTAGACTCTGTAGGGCCACACTGATTAGACTCTGTAGGGCCACACTGATTAGACGCTGTAGGGCCACACTGATTAGAATCTGTAGGGCCAGCATGGGAAAATTAGACCTGTAGGGCCACAATGATTAGACTATGTAGGGCCACAATGACTAGACTTTGTAGGGCCCCACTGATTAGACTCTGTAGGGCCACATTAGATCTTGTAGGGCCCATGATTAGGACCTGTAGGCCACACTGATTAGACCTGTGGGGCCCCACTATTATAGTTTTTGTAGGGCCACACTGATTAGAATCTGTAGCCCACTGACTAAAACCCTTTGAAAAGGGAAAAAAACAGCTTTTCCCCATTAAATTGCTGCTTGGGGGTTTTTCCACAAAGATCTTTTTGGGTAAGTGTTGCTTCACAGATTCAGATGGAGCCACACTTTGACAGAGATCACAGAAATATTGGACAACCAATCAGCTGCCTGCAAGTCAGACAGGAAAAAGGAAGTGTATCATTAAACTTCGTTTTTCCTGGCTGATTGTCCAGTTTTCCCACAATCTCTGTCTAAACTCAAGCCAAATCTGAAGTGCAACACTAATTATAAGGAAGAATATCTGCACAATATGGTTGTTTACAAGGGAATGATGCAATGACAGGGAGTACCTATGGTGGCCTCAATGTGCTGCCATACAGGCCCCATTTTACTGTTACTCAGTCTAATGGTTGATTGAGGTACATTGTTAAGAACTTACAATATCATATTAGGGCAGATGTAACATTGAAGGGGTTGTCTCACTACAAGGATTGCTTTTCATGTTAAAGATCTTGCAAAAACAAGTAACTTTGCAATACGTGTCCATTAACAGTGTCCTACCTATTCCTAGATATCCCCTCTTGTATGGGCTGCATCAGCTCCTCAGGTAGCTATAGCTACAGACCTGTTTGATCTCTTCTTATAGGCTGCCAGCACTGGCTGCTATAGCTACAGACCTGTTCAATCTCTCATGATAGGCTGCCAGCACTGGTTGCTATAGCTACAGACCTGGCTTCTTCTGCAGCCTAGTAGAAATCAGTAAACACGCCCCTGAATTCAAAATGAAACCAAGAAAACAGGACTGAGGTAAGATGAATCAATGTAGTGAGACAACCCCTTTAATGCTATAAAAACTTAATGTGGATATGGCCTTGCGTTAACTAAACAGATACTATGATCCCATTCATTTCCAAATGGCAGAACAGGGCAGGACTTCAATGAGGGATGGGGCATAGGATGCACGGTCTCCTCTCGTGAACACAGGAGGAGGAGTTCCTGCTGCACCCAGTTGCCTTTCAGTCAGGAAGAGGTTTGGTCTGCAAAAAGAGAATAGACTCCAAAAAGTCTTGGCACAGAAAGGAGGGACGGTTGTGCTTGTGCGCCATTGTCTATTTATTTCAATGGGAGTTACTCAGAACTACCATAGAACAGAATAGAGTGTACCACACAAGCTCGATCTCCTCTCTGTTCTGCATAAAGACTTTCGGGAGTCTGTTCTCAAGAAAGGGGGAGATCTCAGAGGTGGAGCCCACACCCATCAGATATTTATGGCATATACTATCGATATACTCGGTATCGGACTAGGGTGCCTAGGCTCACCAGTGGAATTTCATTCTGGGGGCCCACCAGTGGAGTTGATTCTGGGGAACACCCTACAGCTAATATTAATGCCTCTTTCTCTCTGCCTCTCCCAAAGATGTATATGCAGGTTAAAGAAAATCCCGGTCTGCCGTGCTCAGAGGCCCACCGGGGGTTTGCCCTGTTCCCCTGTAGGCCAGTCCGAGCCTGGATATACTATAAATGCTTGAGATGGAAACACCACTGGGACGTATATTACAGACTTCTTCAGACCTTTCTATATGCTTAATTTACATGTGGGACAAACTTAGATGAATGGAGAAGATTATATTAAGGCAAGGAACCGCTGGGGATTTTGTGTGTCCTTTTTACCTAAGTCGTTAGCATGTGACTATAAACTGATAGGAAACCAAATAATTCCTCTTATAAAACTCTAGCTGTTCTATTTCCTCTTTCACTCTGACTAAACATAAGAGTGAAAAGCTAATTGTGTGCCGCAGTCTATTTTAGGCACAGCAGGTAGCTCATATATGGTACATTAAGGCACGACTAGTTCACGTCCATTGGTGACATTTGATTGTTGTTTTCTGAATTACATTCTTTAGGAGTCAGAGCAGTGTCCTCGATGTCACCAATAAGAATTATGCTAATATTATTTTAGTATTCTTAGTTTTGTGGCAGCATATTTTTTCACAGAGCTGTACAAAGAGGGCATTGCCTCCTGAGGTGTACAATGCACTCTCCTCCAGAAGGAAGAAAAGTGTCTCCAGTGCCACCTATTGGAGGTAACTTCCCAAGAAGCTAATGTCTGACCCTTTAAAGAGTCTTGAAGCAGGACTAATGTGGTGGACAAAACTATGATCACTATTCGTGACTATAGTTTTGAGTCCGACTTCTTCAGGTTGCGGTATAGCGAGAGGATAAGCGCAGATCACTCAACGTCAAAGTTATTATTTGTCCTTTTTACGCATTTCATGGTCCATCCACTTCGTCAGGCTTGTCCCATTTTATATTTTGCATTGAAACAGGACTAAGGATTTTAGCCAAGTCAAATATTACTCCGGTATTAGGCCCTAGAATGAGTTTTCCCCCTTCTGGAGGAGAGCTACTTTACTGCATACTTTAGTCCAGGAAACACAGTGTGCAAGGGTAGGTTCACATGGCGCATCAGATACGTTTTTCAAGGTGTAAATTAACGTATTGAAATCAGTCCGAAATCTGCATCAAAAAAACGTATCCTAAAACGCAAATGTAGGGCCACATGTATTAAATGGTTTTGGTCTAAAACTCACTTTTTTCCCCATAGAAACATATGGGCAAAAAAGTGAGCTTTAGCCCAAAACCGTTTCAGACACGTGGCCCGTAATGTGTATTTAAATATGTATTTGGATCATTTTTGTGATGTGCCTTTCAAATTAACAGACATAACCCAGACATTCAAATTTGGACCCAATGCGTATTTTAGGCGTGTAAACGCATCTAAATACGTACCAGAATGTGTGGTACAGGTTTGGATACATTTTTTAGCCTCTAAAAACGAACCCCATTGTTTCCTATGCGGATTTTATATTCCTAAAATGGGTCAAGAATTGACGTCACTTCTTTGTACGCGTCCGCAAAACGCAATACAATTACGTATGTTAAATATGTATCGTGTAAATATGAATTTTGGTAGATATAACATACCAAAATTTGTTTTAAAAATACCAATGGGGCGTACCTAGACTCCCCATTGGCGGGCCCAACCCCCAAAAGGGAAAAACAATACCACAAGGACTAAATGAGAGTGAAGGCTTATTTAGCCGCATATTTGGGCGTGCATTTCGCTGCGTATTGCGCTTTATACGCTCAAAGTGCGCACCGCAAAAAGGGGGAAATTTTAGCTCTCATAGAGAGTTGGATTATGCTCGTCTCTGCGGGTACAGTACGTTTTATTGTCGCGGGGGGAGAGGGGGGGGGGGGGGGGATTACTTTCAATTTTTATTGTGCTTATGCATCGCTGACAATGCATATCAATTGGGCTGTCCAGGCGCTGGCCCCTCATACTTTGGAATTACGCGCTAATTGGCAGGGGGGTTCCCAAAAAACCCCAAGGGCACATGTAGAATCTCCCCGGGTCGGGGGGCACCTTTCCGCCGTTTTCCGGCGAAAACTGGCTGATTTTTTCCCGGGGCCCCGGGCCCTCAATCATCCTAGTAAAAGTCCGCCGTGCCGCCCGTGTTTGGCGCGTGCGGGTCCGAGCGCAGTGCGGGGGTGGGGCCTTGATTCGGCCGGAGGTAGTGCGGACATACATGGGGGGAAAAAAGTCCCCCGCGCCTGGGGGAGTGTGTGGGGCGCAGTGGGACTGGGGCAGGCGGGCGGTTTCTCAAAAATTCCCGTCCGAGGCGGGGTGGCTATACATGCGGCAAAAGTTCCCCGGCCTCGCCAGGTGGTGGGGCACAGGGGGGGACATGGGCCATGCGGGACTTAGGCCCGTGGGGACTGCCCGAAAAACAGTTTCCCATGCGGAAAAGGCTGGAACAGCGGAAATCATTCAATGTCGGTGCGGAGCTGAATCAAAAACGCCTTTATAAAGGCGTTCAACATTCTAGGAAAAAGTGAAACCAAAAATAAAAAATACATAAAACAAATCCTTTCCAATATCTAATTCAAGAAATTTGGATATTGGAAATTGCCGGGAAATACAGTAAATTTTAAATTCAGAAATTTTATTCTGATTGGCCCGGAAAAAACCGGCCAACCCAAAATTTGGGGGCGAAAAGTGAACTTTTAAAACCTAGGGGGAAATTTTTAGACCAATCGGGAATCCCGGGGGAAGTTCAAATACTGTAAAAAATGCTGAAAAAGGGTGATTGGCGAGCTAGCGGGGGTCGGCTAGCTCAGCCAATCAGAATAGGAGCAAACAGGACCCTTAAAAACCCTATGGAGAAGTTTAGCCCAATCAAAATTTCCCACGGGGGGACAGTTCAAAAAAACTGGAAAAAAAAATGCGGGAAAAGGGGGTGATTGGTTGAGCTAGCGGGGGCTCGGCTACTCAGCCAATCAGAATAGGAGGCGGAAAAAAGGAAAAAACCAAAAAATTTAAATAAAAACCCTTTTGGGAGTATTATTGACCAATCAAAATGGAGGAGGGGAAAACCCAAAAAGCCCCAAAAAATTTCTAGTCTAGGGAGAAGTTTTAGCCCAATCAGAAACCCCACGGGGGAAAATTAAAATACAGAAAAAAGACAGAAAGAGCTGTTGGGCCCCTAAGTAGCGGGGGCTTGGCTACCCCAAAGCCAAATAAAGCGCGAGCTACTTTCCCATTTTTAGTTTTATGGAGAGAGGGGCGCAATGAAAACTCGGGCTCAGCGCCGTGCGGCATGAAGTATTAATAAAAAAATTATTTTTTTAAATGAAAAACTTTATCAAAAAAAGACCCGAACCCTTCTTTACAAATAAAAATTTTAAAAAACCCAACAAGCTTTTTGTCGCCGGCCCGGCGAAACATGGGGAAATTTCCCAATAGAGGGGGAAATTCCCGGGGAAAATACAGAAATTAAAAATTTTTTAAGCTATTTCAGGGGTTTCGACAAAAACCAGCCAATGGGAATAGGAGGCGAAACCGGGGTTGTCCCAAAAATTATTTTCTTATGGAAAAAAATTGACCAATCATTTTAAAAAAAGCGGGAAACATTTCAAAAAAACAGTAAAAAGGGCAGAAACGGGGGGGGGTGTTTGGTTGAAACGGGGGGGGCTGCCCGTTAGCCAATCAGGGGCGCAAACCCTACTTTTCATAGAGTTCTATGGGGAAAAGAAATTTTTGAGGGGGCTCTGTGATTGGTTTAATTTAAAAGAGGGGGGCCGGTTTTTTTGGACCAAAAGGGGGGAGCGGGGCGAAAGCTCCCATGGGTTTTCTAAAGCAATCTGAAATCAAACTGGACATGGCCGGGAAACAAATTATAAACCCCCCCCCCCCCCCCCCCCCTACAGGGGTTGTCCCGATGTGTATATAAAACGAATAAAAATATGGGGTAACGAAAAAAAAAATTTTTAAAACAAAAAAATCATGTTTATTTTTTTATTTTCGTTAGCCCAAAGGGTCAAAAAGTTTATTGGGGATTTCAAAAAAAATAAAGGGAAAAATTTTTAAACCTGAATTTTTTTTTGAAATTTAAAAAAATGGTTTTTTTTCCCCCCCCTTAAACCCCCATTTTTTATTCGTTTTTAATTTTTTTAAAAATTGGCTTTTTTTTCCTGTTTAAGTGTTATTTTTTTGGATTTCGCCAAAAAAGTTAAAAAATTTGAAATTCTGATTTGGGGAATTTTTTTGAAAACCAATTTTAGCGCCGGCTCCCCCTTTTTTTTTCCCATTTGGGAAAAAAGGGGCCCTTTTTTTTTTAAAAAAATTTTTTTTTTTCCAGGCACGATAGGGAATTTCCTTGGTTTTTCCCCTAGGAAATTAAAGGGGGAAAATAGCTTTGCCTTTATTGGGTGGGTACCAAACCCCCCCGCTTCAACCAATCAGCTCTTTTTTTTGCTTTTTTTCTGTATTTTGAACTGTCCCCTTTTTTTTCCTTTTTGGAAAAAATGGGGTTTTTGGGGGCCAATTTTTTCCTTTTATTAAAAAAATGGGCCCCTTTTCGCCCTTTTTATTTTAAATTTTTGGAAAAATTTGGGCTTTTTGGTTTTATTTTTTTCCCCACCAATGGAATAGCTTTTAAAAATTTGAATTACTGTATTTCCGGGAATTCCCCTCTATTGGGAATTCCATTATTTAGCGCCGGGGCTCGGCGGGCAAAAAACGTTGGGTTTGGTTTTTAATTTTTTATTTTTTTAAGAAGGGTTTTTTGGGTTTTTTATTGATAAAGTGTTTTCATTTAATAACAAAAAAATTTTTTTTTTAAAAAACTTATGGGCCCCAAAGGAAAGTGAGTGCCGAGATTTAAATGCGCCCTTTTCTCCATAGATTTTAAAAGGGAGAAGTAGCTCGCGCTCTGATTGGTGGGATAGCCCAAACCCCCGTTTGCTCAGCCCAAATTAGCTCTTTTCTGTCTTTTTTTTGTTTTTTTGGAAATTTTTCCCGCCGTGGATTCTGATTGGTCAATTTTTCCCCATAGGGTTTTTAAAGGTTCACTGTTGCTCCTATTTGATTGGGGCCGGTTTATGCCGGGCCCAATTTAGAATAGGTTTCAGAATTTGAATTTTTTTTTATTTCCGGCAATTGGGAAAAATCATTAAATTTTTGATATTGCGCCGTTCTAGATTTTTTGGGAAATGTTTTTTTTTTAATTAGTTTATTTTTTCGTTCGCTCTTTTTCGACACTGTTTTTTTGCCTTTTTTTAAGGCCTTTTTTTTTGGAATCTTTCTCCCGCTGCACGGGGGCGGAGGCCAACCGGGGTTTCTGTCGCGAAACTTTTTGTTTTTCCCCGCATGTTCCCATCCTGCTTACTTCGCCTCTGTCGGAGGATTTAGGACCAAAAAAAAAACCCGGTCTGCCTGTCGGAGCCTGCCCAGCGCTGCACTGGCCCCGCTTTTCCGACTCGCCATGTTAAAGTTGGAGTTTTCTAGGGCGCCCGTCCCCCCCCGGAAAAGCCTAACCCCCCGCCCCCTGCCCCCCCCTTCGTGCGGGGCGCGTGAAAGTGGGCCCAACACTGCCCCCCTAACCCCTGAATCCCCGCGTCCGACAGCCCGGGGTTTTGGACTGGGAAGGGCAGTATATTTCCAGAAAACAGGGGAAAAAGGGCCCCATCATACATGTGCCCAAGGTGTTAAAAACCGTTGTGAACATAAACCCTTTCACACAAGGGGTGGGGTTTCAGAAAAATTGTCCTCATAGGCCCGTATATAAAAAGTCCATGCAGGTCAGGACCTGGTTAAAGTCAGACCCAGGGCCCGAGAGAACCCGGGGAGCATGCCAAAACCCTTTTAGGTACCCAAAACGTCTTTTTATCAGGGGCCCTTTACCTTAATCCAAGTGCTACTATATAAATTTGGCCTGGAGGTAATTACAAGTGCACAGCTCAGGTTCACGGCCCAATGCATTGCCATAGCCTAAATGAAATTTAGTTTGGCCCCCTAGGAAAAAACTGGGAAATTTGGGGGATGAAGGGGGGGGGGCCAGATTTAACTTGGTTTTTGAAAATATCATAAGTAACTTTGGGACAAAAAAAAAAACAAAAAAGGAAAGAAAACCTGTTCTAAAGAAACCCGGGGGTTTTTTAAGTTCCCGTTGGAAAAACCCCCTCGACAATACATCACCTGGAAATTAAAGTGTTTTTCGACAGTTTGACACAATATGGAGGCATCAAGTAGCATCAGTTGTTCGTCCTCTCAGATCCCTTTGGGGTTTTGAAAAACTTAATTACTAAGAAGTAATTCTATCAGTATTTGTGCTTGTAAAGCCTCAGGCACACGGGGGAAACCACATGTACGTTTTGGGTTTAGGGTGTTTTCCCCTGGAAACCCTTTCAGTTTCGGAAAATGCAGCTGTCGGGCAAAAATGGGCTTTCGCCCCAATGGGCACATGGAGATACAGCATGGGCCCACAGATCTCTATGGTACAACATGGGTCAAAAATAAATACAAACAAGGGGAGAAAAAAAGCATTTTTTTGGGGGACTCTTTTCAGAAAGGGAAAGGGACGTTGTCCCTTGGGGTTTTTAAAAAAACAAACCCAAAAAGCACTGCTGGGGGGCGCGGCTTTTAAATTTTTATTTGGTACCTATGATGGACGAACCCAAATTTGGAAACTCCCCCGGGAATTTAACCCGGCCCCTCCATCTTCCCCCTGGGGGTTGTGTTTTTCATGGTCTGAGTTTTCTTGTCCATGAGCCGTGTCTGCTATTGTAATGGAAGTCGGTTGACCCAATGAGAAGCCTGAATTTTTGGTCTATTGAGAGGGAAAAAAATAGCGTTGGAACCCCCCGCCTTTTGGGTCCGTTTTAAGCCGGGGGTTTGGGTTAAACAATTTTTTTTTTTCAAAAAAGGGGGTGAACCAAAATCTTAAAATTTTTTTTTTCATTTTATGATAGGTTGGGGTAAATGCTTCTTTAGGGATTTTCCCTGTATGGTATTGCTCTTTTTGCAGGGGGTGTGCCAATGGTAATGGTGTGCCTTTTTGTTATTATTATATTTTATATATTTTTTATATATATATAAAATATGCCGCAACCCTGCCAGTGGAACCCCGGTTACCCTTGTGTTTTTCGGAAAAGTTTTTTTTTTTGCAGAATTTTCGGGTTTTAAATTTGGGATATATTGCTTTTAATTATAAGGGAAAGGAAGGGATTTTCCTCCAATTTTTGGGTTTTTTGCACCCCCCCAACCCTTTACAGGCTGTTATATAAATTTTCAGCTGTTTGCCAAAAGGTTGGCGTTTTTTTTTTTTTTTTTCTCTGGAAGTGGAGGGGGTTTTGGTTTTCCCCATGAGAAGCCCTAATTTGGCTTATTGAGAGGTAAAGATAGCGTAGGCCAACGTTGAGATCACGTTGAAAAGCTGTGGGTGGGTTAAAACATTTTTTGATAAAAAACGTGTGGAATAAGAATTTTTTTTTTCGTGTCTTCCATTGTAGCTCATTCCAATGCACGTGAATAGGATTGGGTTGCAAAACTAAAAATACAACCCTAACTCCCAAGAGCGGTGCTACTTTAGGAGGTAGGCATATTGTTTTTGGGAATTCCGGACAATGCTAATACATGCATACAGTATGCCAACCGTGCTTACACAAGTATCAAACCCAAAGTCACTATAAAAAATTGATTTTTTTTATAATATATAAAGGGGGGGAAGGAACAGTTAAAAAAATTTTTGTCGTTCCTGGTCTAGTTATATGGGTCACATCCAGCTGCCTGCAGCCCTTCCTTAGGCCACAGTTTCATGGCAGTTTTGCAGCTGCTGTATATTAACAAGAGCAGCCAGATGTGCCCTGTTATTACATGGGAACGTATGAGCATGCATTATCTCCAGCAGATTCTAGGTGTGGCTTTATCTACTCTTGACTACCTTTAGATTGTAATCCTGCACTGACAGGGGCTCTCTCCATCACCCATTTACTTTTATATTTATTGCATTTATTTTTGTCTTATTGACTTAAAACCTCTCTCATATGTTTTGCACCCTGAAATTGCTGTTGTTCTAAAACATACATATATGCCATACATATATGCCCCGTCCAAGGATGTAATAGCAAATGCATTCAATTAAAGGCACAGTTCTTGCCCTAATACAACGACTGCAATCTACATATATAAAATATCCATCTGCTACACTGCTGAGCGCAGGGTACAGTGGGGGTGGTTTGGACGAGAGGGTTCCTCCCCCTTAAATTCACTATGTCTTAGTCATTCTTTTAAAAACCCAATGTGGACACTGACTGTTCACTACACTGGTAAATGGGTGGCGCAGCATTTATCTCCCTCAACCCATAACCCCCCGGGTGGTGAGTGCAGGCCACAGTGTCCTCTACTAAAAAAAAACTAGGTGATGAACCCCCTCTATTGGCCCACATATATAAATGGCTTAGTGGGTCATGTAGTCATCCAGCCACATGGCAGCAGTATTTTGGTTACAGACAGACACAGGACATGCTAAAGCATACATGTAGTAGATTTCAGAGGGTGTGTCCTAGAGGGTGGGGGGAACCTGAATTCATAGGGTAAGATATGGGTAACAATAACGCAGGGGAATAACGATAAACCATAGGTAGGCAAAATAGCGAAAGCCACCTTGGCTTTTCTTGGATATCAACTAGGTTTGCTCTATTTAGCAAAATTATACTAGTGGTGGGGGGAGATCTTCTGCTATCCTGAACTTAATACATACAAAATCACTTTATAACCCATGTGGAAATATGTTGTTTTGTAAGTTTACATTTTCATTTTATATCACTGTAAACTTGAAAGTCTGCACCTAAAGTTGATACCAGAAGTTTCCACACACTATAAAAAGCTCCATCTGCAGGTTTTTCTCACTATCTGACATAAAATCAGAATAATCCTTTTCCCCGTTTTAGGTCAATTAGGAACCAAAATTATCTATATTTTCCCAAAAAGCCAGAAATATGAGAGAGAATTTTTTAAGGCATTTTTATTACTTTCTGCAAAGTCAAAGGTTTCCATACATTTCATTAGTATTTGGTAGCTTGGCCCTTAAATGTTAGGACTTGGGTCAATGTTTTGGATCCTTCCAAGCTTTCACAATAGTTGGTAGGAATTTTGGCCCATTTCCCCCTGACAGAACTGGTGTAACTGAGCTGTTTGTAGGTCCCTTTGCTCCACCTGCCTTTTCAGCTTTGCCCATACATTTTCAATAGGATTGAGATCAGGGCTTTGTGATGCCCACTCCAAAACATTGACTTGGTTCTCCTTAAAAGGGTTGTCTCACTACATTGATTCATCTTGCCTCAGTCCTGTTTTCTTGGTTTCACTTTGAATTCGGGGGCATGTTTACTGGCTTCTACTAGGCTGCAATAGAAGCCAGGTCTTTAGCTATAGCAACCAGTACTGGCAGCCAATCAGGATAGATGAAACAGGTCTGTAGCTATAGCGACCTGAGGAGTGTTTGCAGCCCATACAAGAGGGGTTATCTAGGAATAGGTAGGACACTGTTAATGAACATATATTGCAAAGTGACTTGATTTTGCAAGATCTTTAACATAAAAAGCAGCGATCCTTGTAGTGAGACAACCTCTTTAAGCCACTTTTTAACCTGTTTGGCAGTATGCTTCGGGTTATTGTCCATTTGGAAGACCCAATTTGCACTCTGTCTTTTTTAATAGTGTTATGTGAAATTTTTGGTTTTTAGCTTTACATTCTTAAAGCCTAATCCAGACATATGACCCCATATCCAGTTAGATGACCCCATATCTAACTGGATGTAATACCTGAACCCCCAAAGTTTCAGTAAACTTCCAGCACCCCATTTTCCTATAGTGCTGTACATTTGGTTCAGTTGAACTATAGTAGTAGAGCGGTCCTGGTTACTTTACAGGCTATGTGCTGCCCCTGAAATGACAATATATACATAAAAAGGATCAAAGTTAGCAAAAAGGGTTAACAGGCTCATGCTATACCTGTTTTATACAGATAGGGTGCACTATAACTGAAGATCTATTCACAGATCTTTAAATCTTGATCAGTGAAAACCTCTCAAGGGGGAGTAGAGTCCTGCTCGTGGTTGAAAATTACCCTCTCCTTCCCATTCAATAAAAATGGAGAGCTCCCTTATATAGGAATGTACTTCAAGAGGTTGTGAAATAAAACCAAAAAAATTAGATAAAGACTACAGCATTTATTTTAAAAAAAAAAAACCCCTTGGGCCTAAAAAAAAGGAAAACGAGGACTCGCCATTGTTCCCTGTTATCAGCTTAGAGAGGAAAGCTCACTGTGGTCTCTCAAATGTTTATATACAGGAAGTCTGGTGCATATAGAGAAAACAGTGCTGGTCGGTCATATCCCTACTCAGCAGCTCCTGAAAGCTAAAAAAAAAAATATTTATTTATATATTTTATTATATATATAAATATTTATTTATATTTTTTTTATTTTTAATAATTTTTTATAAAATCCAAAATTGAAAATGAGACCTTTTTTTTAAAAATTGCTTGAAGATGTCCTGCAAAATTATGAACCAGAAAAACTCTCCAGCATAAACCCAAAAAGAAAAAACCCATAATGGCATGCCCCTACAGGGCTTTGCTGAAATGCTACTAAAGTCTGTTCAAAAAAAGGGGATCAGGAGACGCCCCCTGCCCACACTGCATCCCTACATGAAATCAAAACCCCTGACCCTTTAGTTTCCCCCAAACTTTACTTTTATTTTGCTTTTTGTCCCCCTGTGTGTTTTTCATTAAAACCCCCAAAATTTTTCTGAAAACACTGTTTCCCCCCCAAAACCCTCCCTGGGATGCAATGCTTCCCCCATGTTATCATGCTATGACCCAAACAGTAATTTCAGTGTGGTTGGGTGTTTGAAATTAATAGGGCCCCTACGGGAAATATTTGTTTTCCCAACCCGGGGGGGGGTATGTATGTCCCATTTTTATTTTTTATATTTAAATATATATTTTTTTTTTTTTTTTCAAACAAAAACACACATTTGTGCTCCAGCATGTGTACTTATAATTATTCTACAACATTAGAGTATGCATATGTATAAAAGCATATTTGTTTTCCTAACCAGGGTGGTGCTGATAGAAAAAATGTTTTTTTCCCCTTTATGCACACCGTGGTTTTATATAAAAAAAAAAACCCACCACTTCTATATGGCCTTTTTGCATGGTAATATATTACACACACATTCCTATATAAGGGTCCTGTATGCATGTGTCCTATATGCATGTATGTACACAAATGTGTTTATGTGTATATATACATAAAACCCCCCCTTAAAGAAATTTTTTTGAAAAATCTTTTTAATAACCTCATTGCACAGACGGGAAAAAATTGGTGTATAGTCCCTATGCCTTGCTAACTCAGTTAATGGACGGAAACCCATAAAAAATAAACTTAAGTGTCATTGGTAAACCAATACCAGAATAAACTAGGTACCTACAGTGGTTTTCCCCTTCTAATATAAAGAGCAGGAAGTTGTGCTGGCCTCAGTATATTATCAGCCCCTGCCATGTGATAAGCTATTGTGTAAGCAGAAGGGTTTAAGAATACTCAAATACTAGTAAAATGGCCTTTGGAACTGGTAAATCTCGTGTTTGTTTTGGGCCCGAAGCCACAGAACTTTTGCAAGAACAGCCCTTTTCACTTCAAACACTAAACCTGTAAGCGAAGAGACACCCAGCCCACCTTCCAGACAAAACATTCATGCTAGGAGATTTTTTTTTTTTATTTCCAAAAAAATTTTTGGGGGAAATAAAAAAACATTTACATACAAATTTACGTCTCACAATTTCTTAGTAAACCAACTATTATATATACTTAATTATAGTCAACTCATCCTTTCGTTACATTCAGGAAAAAAAAAAAAAATATTGGTTAAAGTAGTTCAGAAATAAAGGAAAAAAAGTACATAGTGCTCAGTCGGTACCTACTATGTACAAGGGGAGGGAAGGGAGGAAAAAAAATTACAAATAAAGGGGTAAACGAAAAATAAAAATAAAAAAAAAAAAAAAAAAGTCGTTTTTCTGCCACTTCCTTTGGTAAATAAATGTAAAAACGTTTGGCTTTTAATTTTAGAAAATTTAAGACACTTGCATGTACTGCATGAAGTTTCAGATGCAAAATGTGGCCTTAATTTTAAATTAAGAGTGGTAAGGTATAAACAAAATCCCATCCCTACATTCAATTCATCACACCTTTACACAATACTTTTTTGGTTGAGAAACATTTAAGGCAAGTGTGAACTCTTCAAAAGGCACTGTGAAATATAATACTGGGACCCAAATTTTGTACTACATCCCCCTGATGGGTGGAAAAAGGACCAAAAAAAAAAAAAAAAAAGGGGGAAAAAAAATAAAATAATGGAAAAATTTGATTTGAGTCATAAAGTCAAATCATAATGCTTTTTCTTAGCTCTTTTGGACGGGCTACAAGAATATCATATGAAAACGGGTGAGAATAAAATAAAAAGGTGGGGGGGGAAAAATCCATACAAAAAAAAAAAAAAATTCCTCAAAACTTCTTCCACAGCACTTACGATTTCTTAGCAGAAACCATTCAATCTTTTTTTTTTTTTTTTTTATTAACGTAAACAAGGAAAGGAATTTAAAATAAAAAAAAATATTACAAAATCTCTTTTTTTAAGTTTTTCTTTTTTTACAATAAAATAAAACAGGTGAAGTTACAAAAAAAAGGCATATATTACTGTGAAAAGAACATACACTCAACATTTTTGCAGATTAATAATGGCAATCATAATTTAAACGTAATAAAAGAATATATATCTATTGCTTTTCATCATACCCGATAAATACAGTATGAACAAATTATTCAATGTATATTTTTCACAAGATAATAAATAAGTTAAATAGTTTCATATTGAGTTGTGTGCAGTGACAGGCAAGCAACTCAGACAGCTAAAATAATAATATAATAAAAAAAAAAAATATAAAAAAAAAAAAAATCAGCAGTTATTAAAAAAAATTATAAAACAAAACTGGTGTTCCCAAATAGAGGAACGAAATTGTTCTAAGCTAACAGCCCACTAAGCGATGGAAATGGAACTGATGTTAAACTTTGGAATGAAAGTTTTAGTACATGTTATGCTAAAGAAATAGACATCTTAGAGGGTTGCTTGTTGTTAAGGCATATTCTCGGCAGGATGGTGAATTTTTAAAAAGCTTATTAAGTTTTTTTTTGTCTTTTTTTTTTTTTTTCTCCAAATGGACTGTTGTGTTTTATTATTAAACCCTTGGTGAAAAAGGTAAAGTGTCCTTCCCCAAGTTTGCTGTGCTAATGCTTCAAGAGATGGAATGCCTGCTGGTGCATAAAACTATCCCCCGCCCCCAAAAAGACACATCCCACCCCCGCTAACCCCCACAGTTCTATAAAAATAGTTTTGTTCTATTTGTTAAGTTTGCCCTTTTGCGAGTAAGGTTTCTTTTTTGTTCAGCTTTCAGGATTTTTTTTTTTATTATTTTTTTTCCAACACGAGTCTTTTTCCGACTCTGCTTTTCATTAAATAAAAATTGGCAGAGGCACAAAGGCAAAAAAACAAAGAAAAATTAACAATAACAATAATAATACAGGGAACATCATGAGTGCCAGCTTCAAATAGTTCAAGTGTTTAGTCCTTGCTGTAAATTACAATGTTGTAGAGTTGGGTCATCCTCTTCCTTTCACCCTCCCGAGTCTCTATAGCACATACCAAGGGAGGTGCGGGGACAGACTGGCAGCTTTTGTGACAAAGTAAGGGGGGCAAACTGGCCCCTGACACTTCCGCTGTACTTAAAGGCAGGGTGGGCAAAAACAAAAACCCCTCTATAGTCCATTCGCCAGGGCAGTTTGTGGAGCCCAAAGACCCCCAGCTGCTGCAAAACCTCTAGGGCAGCAGGGCATGTACTCTTCTGCCATTTAAAGAAAGTCAACAATCAACATGACCAAGAGTCGGGCAAGCATTTGCCCTCAAATTCTTTCTTTCCAGCAGAGGTTCTGCAGCAGCTGTGGGCTTTACAGCACCGCCCTCTGTTAGACAGGTGGCTCTGAAGCCCACATCAATAAAACATAGAAAAAAACACAGAACACAAAAACTCATACCAGCCTGGGTAGCATTTGCCTCCCCAGTCCAGAGAACCCCTTACAGGCAAGGGGTGGTGGTGGCTCAGTCATCAGAGATGGACAGCCTGCTGAAGATGGGCAGGCGCCGGTTTGAGTCCAGGGTGGGGGAATCGGATCCACTCAGGCTGCCAGAGCTCAGGGAGCCGCTCAAGTAGCTCTCCCGGTCAGAGAGAGAGTCGGGTGGGCTTGGAGGGGCATCAAACACCGGAGACTCGGAGAGACGCCTCAGGGGTTGGAAGTTGAGACTTGGTGGGGGTGAGTTGGAGGAGACTGGTGGCTGCTGACGGCAGTAGGCTGCAGGATTGTTGTAGCTGGAGAGGTTGTGGGTCTGGATGGCCAGTGGGGTGTGGGCTTTAGCTCCCCCTGGCCAGAGAAAGGTAAAGGATTATTGGGGACCCCGGGCACGCCCCCTACAGTACAGGGAGTTGGGGGGGCTGTGGAGGGGGGGGTGCCCCGGGGGGTGGGCTCCAGCAGAGGGGAGTCCAGGCTGTGGTTGGGGAAGCCAGAAAAGCTGAGGCTATGGTGCAGCTTAGGGCGCTGGCTATTGAAACAATCAGTAGGGGAGCCCCCTCCACCAGGTGCCTGCCTCCTTTCTTCTGCATTGGTATGAAAATGGCGCGGGACCAAAGGACAGAAACCCCAAAGGTGTGGGAAGGTCGCACGCTCCCTCTTGTACTTGGGGTGCGGGCAGGCGCGCGCTCATGGGGAAGGGCCCTGGGGAAATGGCACTTTCTCCAACTTGAGGTGCCCCTTTTCCTCAAAGGGCCGGCACAACTCCGTCTTGTAGCGGGTGGAGTTGATCTGTGCCCCGGACTTCTGCTGCTGCTGCTGGAGGTGCATGAGATGCTGGCTACGCTCCCCATTTTCACTGAACGAGCGGTCCCGGAACTTGTTCTCTTTGTTCAGCAGGGCGGTGCTGCTCATACGAGGATCCTTGAGGTGTTGTTTCGAACTTAGGGGGACGATTTTTGTTTTTGGGCCCGAGACTGTAAGTTACTGGCTGAGTGTCTGCGCAGGAAGCCCGGGATCAGGCTGGAGTTTGGGTTAGTCACAGGGCTGCCCACCGCCTTCTTATCCAGCATGCTGCTCAAGTTCAGATTGTTCAGGACTTTCTCGTTCTAAAGAGGAGAGAATCAATAAAGACAGTCAGACTCTGGCGGTGCAAGCGGCGGCTCTTATACACTCCCCCTGCATAGGGAAACCGAAACTCGCTCAGTTATATCAACAGATCATAATAAAGACAGTAGTCAGCTTTACAGGGAAAGGCTAAAACAAGTCTACAGCTGCACAAAAAGTGACAATCAAACATGAGCTCTTGCATTAAAGTCACATTTCAGGTCTCAATAAGTGGGTGCAAACACTACACCCCGAGCACTAGCCATCTGGCAATTTACACACTCGCTCGCTTCACCCCAGCTTGCACACTCAAGGGATCCCCTCCCAGAATTTTGGCTGCCAAAGGAAAACACAACCTTCAAGCACTTTTCTTTCAAATTTTAGACAAACGTCTCTGCACGGGACTTTTACAAAAACCACTTCACAATGTCCCCTGATCTCTATGCTGACACTTGCAAGCTTCCCCCCCTCCCCCCGATTGCAAACAAATGGGGCGACGCCCGAAAACTCAATGACATTACACCAACAAGACCATCCCAGGACTCCTCAGCAACTTCAAACAAGTACATTTCTAAGGATCATCAGTACAAAAGGGGGGGTGAAATTTTTGCAAATCCATCGCCCCCAAACCCAAAAACACAGCAAAGGCGACATCTTTGAAGGAATGCACGCTCGTCGCCCCCCTCCCCGCATGCACGAGGCCATACACACCTTACAGAACAAGTCAATGTCGTAGAAGGCTGATAAAAGTGTTGCAGACATTTCGAGATCCAGTTTGTAGCGCGTCCAGAGGACCGAGAAGATCCTGCGTTATTAAAAAGGGGTTTGGAATAGCCACGACTAAGGCTCCGACGGGGGAGGGGAAGGGCTGCCAGGTCCGAATTCACTCGGGTTGATTGGAGTTGAAATAAGTGCAACGAGCTGACTCCCCAGCCCGCGTCCAGGCACCACTATCTAAATGCTACTAGGGCGCGCGGTGGGAGGGATAGAACGCTGACCCAGCCGGGGTCTCCGGGCAACGCCTCCTGCAGCTGTGACGTCAGCCTGCTCCGCTCCGATTGGTCGCCGCCAATTTCCTTGGGTAGAAGCTTGTAGACTTTCAGCAAAGGAGAAAATGAAGTAGGGGCAGCGAGCCGTCCCAGCTGCTGCAGCCCCGGGAATTCAGACGTCGAAAAAACGGGGCCAGTTAAAAAATGTTTTCCTTTAACATTCCTCTCACAACATGGCGGCCCCCACAGACAGGCCGTGAGGGGAAGAAAAACGGCTCCTAATTGCCTCACAGCATGTGGCAGCCTCGTCCCCAAACCGCGATAGCTCTACACAAAAGTACGTTGTGGTAATGCTTGGAAAAAACAAAATTTAGAATGCCCTCAGAAAACATTAACTAGAACATAAAAGGTTTAGGTGCTGTGGAACTGAAAGTCTCAGAATGCCCTCCTAAAAATAGAAACTTGCCTACTGCTAGAAAATAAAGGGTTAGGTTTAGTGGAACAACAAGTCTCAGAATGTCCTACAAAAACATTAGAACATAAAGGTTCAGCAGAACTACAAGTCTCAGCATATCCTCAGAAAACATCAGCTAGAACACAAAAGGGTTAGGTGCGGTGGAACAACAAGTCTCACAATGTCCTATGATAACAGAACATAAAGGTTCAGGTGCAGCAGAACTACAAGTCTCCGCATATCCTCAGAAAACAGTAGCTAGAACAAAGGCTTAGTGTGGTGGAACTACAAGTCTCCCAATGTCCTATGATAACATTGGCTAGAACTACAAGTCTCCACATATCCTCAGAAAACAGCAGCTAGAACACAAAAGGGTTAGGTGCGGTGGAACAACAAGTCTCCCCAAATTCTAGATAAAGACATAAAAGGTTCAGGTGCAGTGGAACAACAAGTTTCAGAATGTCCTCAGAAAACAGCTAGAACTACAAGTCAGCATATCTTCAGAAAAAAATTGCTATAACAAATGTTTAGATGCAGCAGAACTACAAGTCTTAGCATATCCTCAGAAAACATAAAGGTTTAGGTGCAGCGGAACTACAAGTCTCAGCATATCCTCAGAAAACAGCTAGAACTACACGTCTCAGCATAGCCTCAGAAAACATTAGAACATAAAGGTTGAGGTGCGGTGGAACTACAAGTCTCAGCATATCCTCAGAAAACATTGGCCAGAACTAAAGTGTCAGATAATTTGTAAAAAAAATGAACTAGAAAACGAGGGTTTTGGCTGCAGTGGAACTACAAATTCCACTGCAGCCAAAAATTGTATTTAGTTTCAATTTTTACGAAAAATATGAACCAGAAAAAAAAAATCCTGGGTCGAGTAACCCAAATCCGCTGGGAATAAAGGTGGCGGCAGTGCACCAAAAACCCCAAAAAATCTTCCCAAAAAAATGAAAACCAATTGGTGCACCGGCGCTACAACCCTCAGCACAGATTCCTAAAAATAAACTAGAATATAAAGGTTTGTGGGAGTCCAAAATTTAGAAAAATCCCTTTAAAAAATTTAAAAAGAAAATAAAAAATGACATCCCCTGAATAAAATTCAGCATCAAAAAATTTTAGACACTGGTAGTGGTTGAAAATACAGGTCTGTGGGCAGTGGAACTACAAGTCTCAGGCAGTTGTGGCTTCAATGGGTTAATCGTAGCCCTCCCTCATCTGAATATTCGGTGTTGTGTCACCTTTCCCTGTTAAATCCTCTCATAAAGAGCAGAGGCTGCACCTCATGGTCGGACCGGACACTGTCTACTCGGGGCTGTGGCTGTTTATTGTTCCTTATGTTTTACTAAAAACGCCATAACCTCTCCGGCATCTGAAGTTTGCCATAAAGGGGTTAACGTATAAAGGCCGACTTGTTTACAGCACCGAGCAACCTGTGGCATGGAGGAACCACAAGTGGTAGATGCTTATCCCGGGTGTGAGTCTATACTCCAGCTAGAAAACGGGCATGGAAGTCACACACTGGGCAGCCATGCACTTTTATCGCCTTTTAAAGTTTTTTAAGCAGGTCACATGATGGCGGCTGTACGCTGCCTTTGTATCCCTACGTTTAGCATGTAGCAGGGTGTACTTTTTTTGTTGTTGCACATACATGATCTGGATGGGACTGGTCCAGCGGTTCTCATAGATCACTGGGTACTGGGCCCCTGACAGCAGGGTGTCTCAATGAATCAAGGAGTATGAGGGGAAACCCGAGCAGCCCCCTCCCCTTCTCCGCTCTCTCACATTTTTTTTGTTTTTTTCCCTTCCCCCCCCCTCCCCGTTGCCTCCAAAAGGTGCTGGGAAAATTTTTTTTTTTCTCCTCCTTGCTTTCTGCAATCTGAGCCTTTACATTCAGCCATGATAAAGTTAGTTATCCCTTTCTAGGTGGTGGGTCAGGAAGGGACCTCTGCCAATTTGATAAGTGCAAAAGTTAAACGTTATAAAAGAAAAAAAAAAAAAGTGCAAAAAAGAAAAGAGGGAGTCGTTAGTGCAGGAAGTTGGAGGGGGGCAAATTCGGAGGGAAGGGGAAGGGTAAAAGCAGGGCACAACCTGGGAAAAAGGGTCTGTGGCTTAGGGCTCCTGTGTCAAGGACAAAAAATTTTTTGGCTTTGGGGTTGCCTATCACAAAAACCCTTTAACGTCTGCCAACTCCCTGGGAACGAATGAGCGCGTCCGCATTGTGATAAAACTAAGACAAGAGAGGCCGTGCAGTCTGTCAGAGGGGCGGTGGCAAGGCTCGTACCTACAAGTTGCAGCTAGGCCCTAAAGCCTTTTCTCGACAGGAAGAACTCTGCTACTAGATTCTTGTTCTAACGACAAAGTAGCTGGCAGCTCTGGCACTTATTAATGGCTGATTCAGCCAAAGATTGCAAAACCGTGCAAGTAGAATATGGGGCGGGCATGCTTCTCCTGGACTTGAGCGTGCTACCATCTGAAACGCTATCCAGACTGGTTGTATTCCTCACCGGCATTCATATACAGGGAGGACTGCACTCAGTAACCAGGTTTATACAGAAGTAAAAGTTCAGCTGGCCAGGGTGATGTTTTTGCACTATAGACTTGACCTCTCTGGGGAATTCACGGTTGGAAAAACACTGGAGAAGATTTGCTTGAGTGGCATTGACTGTTTACATCCATGACTCAGTCCAGGTGATCAGAGATTAAGCAGAAAGTGGCTAGAGCAGGGTTCCTCAACTCCAGTCCTCAAGGCCCACCAGCAGGTCAAGTTTTCAGGAGCTCCTCAGTATTGCACAGGTGATATAATCAGTGCATTCTGTGGGAGATCCAGAAAACAGGACCTGTAAGGGGGGGTCTTGAGGACTGGAGTTGAGGAACACTGGGCTAGAGCAAGTGTCCCCAACTCCAGTCCTCAACAGGTCATGTTTTCTGGCTTTCCTTAGCATTGCATAGATGATATAATTATTGTCAGTGCATTTTGTGGAAGATCCTGAAAACATGACCTGTTGGTGGGCCTTGGGGACTGGAGTTGGGGAACACTGGGCTAGAGGGATCAGTTGTACGCTCATGACGGGGCAGGGGGGAGAAAAAACCTAAACTGAGGTCCCCTAGTGGTGGTGATTATTTTATTCCTTTATATGGCAAAAGTGGTTCTCTGCTTTGGACAATCCATACTTGTTAGAAGGGTCTCTTGATAATAAGCTGATCACAAAGTATCCCCTTCATACGGCCCCCACGTTGGGAAAACCTGGCTGGAAGCGTTTCCTTGCAGTGCCACCACAGGGAAAATGAAGCATTACACAGTGGCCATTCATATCACTTGCTAGTCAGTGCAATGCAGGACAGGACGGGTCCTCCAGAGCGAAAGACGCTCTTTGTTATCCATTTTGGGCTAAAGATGAGGATCCTGAACATAAAAAAACCCTTTCAACATCTAAAGTAAACACCATCCACATGTGAGAGGTTTGGCTCCTACCTCTGGGATGGGCCCTGAAACCTCTCCATTTTGAACGATTAGGTGGTCGAACTTTCCCATTGATTTCAATAAGAGTTCCACATACAGCGGAGAACCCCTTTAACCTGCCTATTTTTGAAATACCAACTTGGTCTTGGCTGGATTCAAACCCAGGAGTGTTAACCAACGAGCTACCATGTTGGTTAATGTCACGGCCCATGTTCATTCTGGGAGACCAGGGCATAGCACTTGTACCCCAAACCTTCCTTTGCCTTACCCCCAGCTCAACAGTGATGCCATTCCCCCCTTTATACCATCCATTGGGGGTGCATATGCCACTTTTACTTAACAGCAGAACATCTTTAACACCCCCCCCCCCTCACCTAGTACAAATATTTGCTCTACACATATGTTAGAAACCAAATTATTTTCACCCTTAAATTATTCATATCATTTATGAGATATCTAGTTTCCAGCTGCTGAAGGTCTGAACTGTTGGTGACCTATGCAAATTTTATTTAAGACCATTTTTTACTATCAGCCTTAATAACGTCTGACAGATAACTGGTGGCCCCGCTTTCTGCATAAACGATTGCTGGTATAACTGGGCGTGTGAACCACTGCACAGAGAACATGACATGTACAGGTCCATTAGGAAGCCTGGTAGTATAACCCTCATCATCCCTACAACAACACTTATGGAGATATTGGGATCCATCCTTTGCCAAATGGTCAGATAATTGGCGGTCCCATTAGGTTGGATTCAGAGTGCTGTCATTTCTGTCACTACCCCATGCATTTGGATGAAAGTTGTAGATATCAGTGAATATGTCACCAACACAACCTCATTCTTATGAATGGAGCTGATTTTTGGTGGTACCAAGTCTGCCATGTGTGAGCACACCCCAGGACTTTGTTCACAGTTTTTTGACGCATATTTTGCAGCAGTGTTTGAAAGCCAAATCCAGGAATGAAACCTGCTGAGAGAAAATGGAAAAAGTTGTACCTTCTGTGAGTCTTGGGAGGACAAAAACGGAAGTAAAGTGCGTATCAAAAATACACAGTGTGAACATAGTCATAGGTTGGAATCGCTCATGCAGTTTTGGTGCAGATTTTTTTTTTTTTTAAAGTCAAAACAGGACAAGGCCCACTTCTTTCTTGTATCAGGATCCCCTCCTGGCTCTAAAAACTATATGCATGATTCCAGGGTATGCAAGTTTCCATAAACCTGTTCCTTTTCATCTGGAGCAGGCTTCCTCAAACTGCGGCGCTCCAGACTTTGGGAAACTACAACTCCCATCATGCATTTATATAATCTATAACAGTGGGAATGATGGGAGTTGTAGTTTCCCAACAGCTGGAGGGCCGCAGTTTGAGGATGCCTGATCTGGTGGTTAAGCACATGCTTTTCTGTAAGCCCCATTCAGATGAAATTTCTGCAACGAATCTACAGTGTGTGAATATATCCCTGGCCACCACGAACAGCTCGCTCTCTCATCTGTGCACAGCATAAGGCGGCGTACACCACTGCTTGCCAACCCCTGACAAGAACGGTCAGAACATGCTGGGAGTTGTAGTTTTGCTCCAGCCAGAGAGCCACAAGTTGGACATCACCGCTTTAAGTAATGCAGAGTTTTTGTCTCTGCCCATGGATGTCAAACCCTAAATCCAGCATGTGAGGGGGTTAACGGCAACAAACTGCTCCAAAAGCAACATCTGCAAGGATAGGTTAACTCTGCATCTGGCCGCCTGCACAGAGCGCTGTGTGTGGAAGACACAGCATGTGCAGGCTGACCACGTAGCAGGAAGTATGAGCCTCAGCATTAACCCTGTGCAGCGCTGGAGAGGGGAGGCCATGTCAGCCCAGGCCTCTGCACAGGATACCAGCTGATAGCAAACTTACTGATGCAATTCCTTAGGACTAAAAAAAAAAATAAAATATTAGGAAGTGAATTTGTATGGTCATGTCTTTTTTTTTTTTTTCCTCACTGTATAAACACATTACTTAACCCTGTCCTTACCAGCGGTGCCTAAACTCTAAGTTCTGGTATCTGCAGCCTTTTATACTGTGTTTTATAGACTGGCTGCAGACCAGATATTTTACAAGTTTATGAAAGTCAACTTGGAAACATACAACATGACACAAACATCCAGCAATACTGGGACGTGAGTGCACCCACAGGTGCCTCTCCCATAAGGTATAGGCTTAGGCTGTGCAGTGTATTATAACTGGAGGGAGGGGAAACAGATTGATGAGGTGAAAAGGATTTTGCTATAAAAAAATAAAGTTCTTGCATGTGGCACCTTTAAGGGTAAGAACAGCCGGTAAGTTCCCCCTCCTTAGATGGCCGCATGGGCACCTACAAAGCTATGGGTATAGCTGCCTCAGCCTTCAGTGCACTTCTGTCCCAGTGGAAGAGAAAAAGCTGTTTGCAAAACTTGCAGCTCCTTTCTCTACCCTCCCCAACACCGCACCCAGTTCAACATGTCCCATCCTCCACCCGGCAGTGGCTGGTTAATGAGTGACAAGCCAGATCCCCTCCCCCAAAACTTCCTATCTCTCCCTCCCTGGAGCTTGTGCAGCTGGTTTGCAGGCTAAATAAACCTAGTCTGTGCTATCTGGACTGGGAGAGCAGATCATTAACTCCTTCAGCAACACAAGGCCCTATGTGTGTGTGTGAACTGTTGTCATGTTCTCATCCTGCAAGAACTTTTCATATTTACACAGCGTAGATTAAAGTTTTACAGACTTTGCCTTGCACATTTATCTTGCAACTTTTATTGCAAAAGACTTTTTTTTTTTTTTTTTTAAACCAAGTCTGCTTTCCATGCCATAGTTAGCGCTGTATGTGACCTGCATTTTTAGAGTGCTTATATCTCGGCAGATAAGTCCTGGATGTTCTGTACACTGTTATCGGAGCTTGTTTGCCGAAGCTGCTATTTGCTTCACAATATAAATTTACAGTTTAGAGCAACTTCAAAGTAGATCTGGCTGTTGTGGTCATGTATGTAACCACAGTCTGTGTATTTAAGGGGTTCACCACTTTTGACGATTTCTCTTTTTATTTTTTTTGGAAAGGACCCCTAGTGATCACTTGTGATCGGGGAAGGATCTGAGAACTAGTGTTCAACTTTCCTACAGCACCACCAGTGGAGAAATTAAGTATTACACAGTGCACATTGAAACCAATGTCAATGTAAAGCATGGACAGGCCGGGTCCCCCAGAGCAAGATAAGCTCTTAGTAGTCATTATATACTTTGGTTCATAGAGAAGGTCTCAAGTGGGGGGGACCCCCCTATATTACATGCATGTAGACTAAAATTCCACACTAGCAAAGGTTGTCTATGGTAAGTCAATAAGTTATTGAACCCCAGTCTTATTGAAGATCTCAAGGGAGGGCCCCCTTATAGAACACGCGTGTGCCCTACCAGGTTGTACAATAAAGGTTGGCTGTAGCAAAACTACATAAAATGATTACCCCATAGTTACTGGACATCTTAAGTGGGGAACCCCTCTATATTACATGCATGTATCCTTACAGACCATACAAAGCTGGTGTATCATAAATTTATAAAATTATTACCCCCACACTTACTGGAGGTCTCAGCTCAAGGTGGGGAACCCTCTCTATAACATGCATGTGCCCGAACAGGCCGTACACACAAAGGTTGTCTGTAGCAAATGTACATAAAATGATTGCCCCCATACTTACTGGACAGTTTGAATGGGGGACCCCCCTATATAACACGCATTTACCTTAACACGCCATACAAAGGTTGCCTATGGAAAATCTACATAAAATTATTACCCCCATACTTATCTCAAGGGGGGGAACCCTCTATATAACAGGCATGTACCCTAACAGGCCGTACACACAAAGGTTGTCTATGGAAAATCTTCATTAAAGTTTTACCCCCACACTTACTGGAGGTCTCCGGATGGGGAACCCTCTATATAACATGCATGTGCCCTAACAGGCCATACACACACAGGTTGTCTGTAGCAAGTCTACATAAAATGATTACCCCCATACTTACGGGACATTTTAAATGGGGGACCCCCCTATATTACATGTATATGCTCTAACATGCCATATAAAGGTTGTCTATGAGAAATTTACATTAGATTATTACACCCCCATACCTACAGGAGGTCTTTAGTCGAGAACCCCCCTATATTACATGCATACACCATACAAACAAAGGGTGTTTATAGCAAATCTACATTACATCATTACACCCCCAATGATACTGAAGTTTGGGACCCCCCATTCTACATGCATGTACCCCAACACAGCATCCAAACAAAAAATGGTCTATGACAAATCTACATAAAATTATTATCCTATCAAATGAAAATTGGGACCAACCTCCCATATTATGCCATTAAAACAAGGCAAATGACAAAGTTCTAACTCCCCTCCATTCTCATATACCATAAAATGCTGATGTTTCAAACCATAAAATTGCAAATCTGGAAAGAGAAAAAAAAGAAACAAAAAAAACTTTGATTCCATTGTCTGCCCTAGAGATGCCTGAGCATTTACAGTTGTCCTTTTCATAATGTGACTCTTAAATGCAGAGCTCACCATAAAACAAACAACCCTTTCAGTCCTGACAGATTTCACTCTTCACCACAGTCCTTGTGTCTTCAAAGCACAGGACAAATGGTTCTCACTAAACAGGCACTTCCCCTTTAAGTCTCCCAAATGTGCAATACCGCTCAGCCCCCCTCCACCCCCAGTGATAGCCCCTGAGCTTTTTTATGGCTGCCAGTAACTAGCACCACTGCACTAGTTATCTTGACTTAATTGTCCTCCTCTGATGGCATCACTGTCCTGAGCTTATAACAAGGAGAGCCAGCCCCCCAAAACCCTTATTATGCACTAATTACAAGCCCTTGGGGTACAACCCTACACTTCCCCCATTCTGTAACATCAGTGCATTCAAATCCAATTTCATTAGGATTCATGGGCATTTTCACTTCGTTTCTACATTTGAAATAAAAAGATTGTGTGAAACTTAAGTACAATGTCGAAAAAAAAAAACTAAACCTGTTGAAATATTTTCAGTGCTTAAGGGACATTAAGGTGTAACAAAAACTTTCAGAATTCCCGCGGCGCTTCATAAGGGTTAACATTCTTTTTTTTTTTTTTTTGCAAAAGATTCCATTACACAAAGGCAGGGTGAGCATGTCGGTTACCGCAGAGGCACATCTCCACCAAGTGGCCAAAGCTGGGAGCACACCCTGCAAAAAAAAAAAAACCCGCCTGGCCGCCACATGGAAGTGAGACATGTGGAGATAAGATTCCCTCCAGCTACAATGACATTCAATACCAGTGTAATAATAGAGGTTGTCTCCGAACAGTCATTTTCCCCCTAAACAAAAGTGCATTTGTAACAAAACCAGGGAGAGAATTTCAGCACTGACTGTACCATAATGAATCAGAGACACTCACCGAACATCCCCGCTGCACCTCGGATCAGTCACTTTATCTCCCGGTGTCCAGCAAGGAGGATTGTGTACTACTATGATAAAATTACAGTCATAGCTTCACCCTGATGGTTATGGGCCTGGCTCGAATGCATTTACATGATCATGGTTATCTGCTATGCAATGTATATGAATAAGGCCAAAGCTGCAGGCATGGACCCTGGGCTCTGGTATAAGGAGTCGCTATTGTGGACCCACATGGGTGAGCGGTGTAGTGGCTCCATGAGGCAACATAATCTGCCTTAAATGGGTTGTCTCATTACATCGGTTCATCTCGCCTCAGTACAATTTTCTCAGTTTCAATTTTGAATTCAGGGGCGTGTTAACTGGTTACTACAGGCCTGCAGTGACGAGCTGCTTGAGGACACCAGGTCTGTAGTTATAGCAACCAGTGCTGGCAGCCTATTAGGAGAGATCGAACAGGTCTGTAGCTGAGGAGCTGATGCAGCCCATACAAGAGGGGATATCTAGGAATAGGTAGGACACTGTTAATGAACATATATTGCAAAATGACTTGTTTTTGCAACATCTTTAACATAAAAAGCAGCAATCCTTGTAGTGAGAGAACCCCTTTTAGAGCAGCATAGTGCAGCATCCAATGCTGTATGCTATGGGAGTCCATGAGAAAAAAAATCTGCATAAGGGCCCATTTAGGTTTCGTGCACACTTCGATTATATGTCAAAACGTATACGTTAAACGTATGCCAAGTTTGCACTGTTTGGTGCTGACATTTGACAACCGTTTTTTCCCCATTTTTTTTTACTAGCTTTCCTATTGGCCATCCCCCTTTTGTCCTTGCAATTTGATTGGGTAGCTTTGTTTAGATTTTTATGACAGATACAATTTACAACATGGGCACAGACACTAGGATCCGTTTTCCATTGACATTCATTGTAAAAAAAACTATACTGTAACGTATACGTTTTTTTTCCAACTTGAAAAAGCACAAAAAGTGCAAATTAAACATATATTTGATGAAAAGTATAAAAACAGACACTATACCAATACACGTTTCACATCTGTCTACCTATATGAGTCAATCAACATATTAACGCATCCATTTTTACCTGCGTCAGAACGGATCCGTCGTCCGTTCAAAATAACGCAGTGTGCACGAAGTCTTACATGCATATTGTCCTCTATTGGCATACTACAAAAAATGGTGGACTGACAGAGACGTGGCAGGCCTATACAGAGGAGTGGAGCAGGTCCCTTGTCTCTTTTGGAGGATGTTTGCTCTATTTCCCAGCTGTCTATGCTATATATATGGGATACAAAGGCATGATCTGCTACGCTTTTGTGTCCGGCACATAGAGCTTATACCACCTCTCTACCGGCCCATCATGGTTCCATTGCGGTATCGGTTGGATGTCTTTTTCCCTGATATCCCAAATCAAAACACTGTGGGGCACATAGTTATTTCAAATTTTTGCACAGCTAATGGCTAATTTAAAAGGTGTACACCTAGACTAGACAGTTCTAACCTGCGGCAGATTTACGCGGAGATAAGTGGGATGAGTTGTAAGGGGCTGTTCACACGGCTTATTTCGGTGCGGATTGGCGCTGTACTGCGTGCCGGATTTGCGCTGCAGTACGGCGCCAATCCGTCGCAGTAATTACGGTAATCCACCGATCTCATAGAGAACAGTGGATTCCGTCGCTCCTCCCCGCTCGGCGAATCCGCCGCGGGGGGAGAAAGTGACCTGCACATTATCCAGGCGCAATACGCGCCGTGGATAATGAAAGTCTATGGGGCCGGCGGGCCACGCCCCCCCCCCTTATTCAAGCCGGAATTGCGAGCGCAATCTGGCCCGCAATTCCGGCTTGAATAAGCCGTGTGAACACGGCCTAAGACTGTCTAGTCTAACTTAACACTGAGGCTATGTTCACACGGCTTAATTGCGGGGCGTAATTTCGCCCCGCAATTACGTCGTGTGGATGGGGGCGGGGCGGGAGCGGGGGAGTAAGCAGTGGGCCGGCACTTCGCCGGCCCATAGACTATCACTGCTAGCGGCGCGTATACGCCGCTAGAAAGTGACATGTCAATTATCTCCCCGCCCGGCGGCTTCGCCGGGCGGGGAGAGGAGACGTAATCCATAATTCTCTATGAGAACTGTGAATTACCATAATGAATGGGCCGTTTTCGGCCCGTAATTGTCGCACTTCGGCGCGTAATTACGGACCGAAATACGGCCCATTTTAAGCCGTGTGAACATAGCCTAAGGCAGGGTTCACACGGCTTATTCACTGCATAATTGTGGGATGTATTTCACCTGCAATTACGCTGTGTGTACGGGGGCGGGGCGGGTGGGGAAGCCCGCCGGCCCCATAGACATTCATTATTCGCGGCGCGTATATGTGAATAATTGACATATCACTTCTCTCCCCGCTCGGTGTATTGTGTAGAGGAGACGTAATCCATAGTTCTCTATGAGAACTGTGGATTACTGTAATGACCGGGACGTATTTCAGCCGTATTTTTGGTGAATTCAGTATTTAAAATCCGACTGTAATGAGCGCCCCATAGACCTCAATAGAATATCCGTGTTGTAGTCTGCACAGCACGGATTTTCTATTGCTGGATTTGTAAACCGCCGGCCTCCGGCGAAAGATAGAATACGCTTTGTTTTACGGTGGATTCCCGTATATTGAGTGTATGGGACCAACGGCAAATACGAAAACCAACCACGGTTTTTAGAGTAAACCTGTGCCAAGACCGCGGTGTGGTGCAGCTAAAATACCATCGAACTTTAGACGGTATATTAACTATACTGTGTAGACCCGTACACTCTGATCAAAGGTAATCAGCAAACATGATATTATAATATAAGGGTATGTTCACATCAAACAGAAATGCTGCATATGTATGCAGTGGCAAATCTACAACATTGCTGCAGGTAGATCCACAGCAGTAAATCCGCACCACCAGAGGCGTAACTTCAAGCTTTTGGGCCCTAGTGCAAAAGGTGTAATGGGGCCTCCCAGTTGCCACACCCCATTTATAATACTAGTGTCTTCTTATGTGGCAAGAGGGCTTTTGGGCCCCCTCAGGCTGCAGGGCCCAGTAGCGACTGCTACCGCTGCACCCCCTGTAGCTACACCCCTGCGCACCACATTGTGCATATTTTGCTGCAGATGGCGTAAACTGAAAAAGTGAATGTGTTAAAAATTTTACAGTTGCAGATTTTCACAGCAAAATCTGCATTTGTTACAGATTTTAACTTCAAATCAATGGGGTAGACTTACTACAAACCAGCTTCAAATCAGAAATGCGAGTTGACAAGCTCCAAACTGTAAAATCCTCACTGCAGGTCAGGTTCTATCTGTATCTTTTCCTACAGTGTGTAAACGAGATTTGTAAATATGTCATTCACTTTGCCGGTACTGTAAGGGTGCTTTCACACAGTGCGTTTTTGATGCCGGCGAGGTGCCGGCCCCCCGCTCCCGCCCCCGGCCACACGGCGTAATTACGCCCTGCAAATACACCGTGTGAACCTAGCCTCAGTGTCCAAAAGAAGTGACATGTCACGGGAACATCCGGGAAATCAGACCACTCAATGAGTGATGATTTTATCGTATTGGCATGGCGTACTTCGAGCATATTGCAGGGCATTTACGCACTGCACTAAGCCCTGCAAATATGTTGTCTGAACATAGCCTCTCTCTTTGCCTGTCTGACTCTGTATGTGCAATTTAAAAGAAACTCCAGGTCTGCCGTGCTCAGCAGCCCACCGGGGGCTTCCCCGTCCCCTGTGGGACAGTCCACGCCTGCCCAAAGGGGCATTGACGGTCACTAAGATACCTAAATTAGGGTGTCAGAGTTGTGTCACCACCTGTAAATTCTCATGGGTTCCATTAAGTGGTGTGGCGAGCTGGATGTGGGCCCCAGGCTTTGGGTACTTTCACATGGCGTAAAGAAAGGCGTACCTGAGCGCGCAACTATACGCCTGCTGTTTTAAGTATACGCTGGACAGTGCGTACTTCAAACAACGCTCCGGTCCATCTTCCATACACTTTTCCTTTCCTCAGCACGCAAGCGCCCGTAAGAAGTCACAAGTGACTACTTTCTGCGGGGCGCAGTACTCAATGAGAGCTTTGATTTTCAGTATTTGCGGGGGCGCACTAAAGTGCAATTACACCCCGAAGTACCACCACAAATATGTCGTGTGAACCCTTCGAGTTTGCCGTGTATTAGAGCAACACTATTCCTGCACGTATAAAAGCAATGTTTCTGTAGTTTTCTGTAACTGTCCAGTAATCCAGAATGTCCGCTAGTCTGACACTTGCCCATTGTGCTGGATTAGAGGATTGCAGTTGTGTAATATTTTAGTGCTCAGTGTCTCTCAGTGGAGAACATTTATTAATATGGTATTTCCACCACTGAAAATAGATGCAGGAATTATTTCCCACATCAAACACTATTCTCTCACCAGCACCCGGTTTGGAAAGAGACGCTCTGATTTACAAGACACCTGATGGATTAGAAAGCAGTTTTGGTTTCTGTAGTTTGCACAGTTCTTGTGTAGTATCCCGCAGTGACCAGCATGTGTCACTGTTGCTGCCACCAGTGAAGCTGATGATTACTAGTCTATAACTTTATCACTGAGCTTGTATCTTATGTAAAGTTACTGCAGTATAGGAAATAATATGTCGCTGGACTGATGTGGATCCAGGCTCTCTTATGTTGTTGTGAGATGAACTGAAAAGTGAAAGTAGAGTTCATGTGACTGATTTGTATACAACTTGTTTGTGTGTCCCTGGAAGCTGCAGGAAGAAGCCAAATACAAAGTACAAGTGATAGGCCGAGTTCACACAATGTTTTTTGTGCGCTTTTTTCTTTGCCAAAATGTGACAAAATGCGTGCAAAAAAAGAGACAGTAGGACCCCATAGAATTTAATGGGAATGAGCACTCATCAAGCACACAGCTGCTTGTCTTTTGCGCACAATTTAATGTATTATTTCCTGCAAAAAAAAAAAATTAAAATTAAAAATGAGAGGGCCGTACCATTGTCAATGTGTAACATGTCACAAGGCACATTGAGTGCTATAAGGTTCCCAGTACTGAAAAAACACATAAAAGTATACAGTAAAAACGGACTAAAAGACACTTCAAATGAAGAAAACACATGCAAAAATAAATTAAAAGGCATGCTTACAAACGTGAAATAAGTGCTTAACTCCTTAACCCACCTGCAGGTACCATTAATGTGCGGTACCATCCTGTTGGTGTCACGTTAATGGAGTTGTATTAGCATGCGAATCGCCAGACGCAATTCTGCATGTTACGACAGCTGTACGGGTATGTAGCGTGTTAAGTGTTTGCAGCCACCAGCGGCTACGCCCGCAAGCTGTATAACACCTAGTTTAGAATTGCTGCAACTAATAGATGCTCCACGGCATCTAAATGAATGAGAAGCGGTGCTGTGCACCGTTCTTCACTCCGATTGGAGTCCCTGTGGTGAAATCACAAGGTTCCGATCAGTGAACATGGGAGCGGGAAGCTTTGTGAAGGCTTCCATTGCTGCCATGTTTTCGTTTTCCCCACTTCCGGCCCCAGGCAGGAAGTGGGGAAAACGCCATCTTGGTACACCCTAATGCATTGTCTATGCAATGTATTAAGCTGTATAAATGATCGCGCCCGCTAGTGGTGAAGGGCACTAGGGGAACTCAAAGTTAAAGTATAAAAAAAAATTAAAAGTATTAAAAGTCCAAATCACCCCCCTTTCACCATTTTACAAATAAAAAAAATAAAATAATAAAAAAGTTACACATATTTGGTATTGCTGCTTCCGAAAAAGTCCGATCTATTAAAATATAACATCATTTATCCCATACACTGAACACCATAAAGAAAAAAAATTCCAAACAACAAAATTGCATTTTTTTGGTCATTTCAAAAATTGGAATAAAAGTGATAAAAAAACTGCTAGCAATAAAAAGTGCGCTTCAGCCCGCAAAAAATTCCCCTATACTGACGTCCATAGGTGTTAGTACAAAAAAGTTATTGGCCGCACAAAATGGCGCCTCGGCACAAATTTCAAATATAGAAAATTTTGACATAAAAGTTTTGCCGACCAAAATGGCGCCTCGGCACAAATTTCAAATATAGAAAATGTTTGGATTTTTTTAGAATAGAATACAGAGAACACATCATTTTTACCGAAGATTGAACGGCACAAAAACAAAACTTCTGCAAACATGGCGCAAGAACGTTTTTTTTTCACATTGTGCCCTACTTAGAATTTTTTTGCGGTTTCCCAGTGTATTCTATGGTAGGATAAATGACACCATTAGACACCATTAGACCAAATGACATCTTGTCCCGCAAAATAAAAGCCCTAGTACGTCTATGTAGGTGGAAAAATAAAAGCGTTATGGCTTTTGGAATGCGAGGAGGAGAAAAGTGAAGAGTAATATTTTTTTGGGAGGGATTAAGGGGTTAAAAGGAACCCGTCCGGTGTTTTATGCTGCTCTATTTGAGGACATATAAGGGCTTTTATTTTGCAGGACAAGATGTACTTTCTAATGGTACCATAGAATACACTGGGTAACCGTAAAAAAATTCTAAGTGGGGCAAGATGTGAAAATTTTTTTACTTGTGCTATGTTTGCGGGAGGTTTGTATTTACAGCAGTCAATCTTTGGTAAAATTGATGTGTTATCTGTATTCTAAAGGGTTGATACACATCCGGCAATATCAAACACGTAGGGATTGCGTTATATTTTGGCACCATAAAAAAATTCGAAACATCTTCTATTTTTGAAATTTTCGCTGTGGCGCCATTTTCTGCGAATAATAACTTTTTGTACTAAAACCTACAGACGTTAGTGAAGGTGCATTTTTTGCAGGCTGTAGTGTGCTTTATATTGCTACCATTCTGGAATACATGTGACTTTTTTGACGTTTGGAATTTTTTTTCTTCTACGGTGTGCAGTGTACGGGATAAATGATGTTATATTGTAATAGATCAGTCTTTTTCGGACAAGGCAATATCAAATATGTGTGACTATTTTATTATTTTATTTTTTTAATTTGTAAAATGACAAAAGGGGAGTGATTTAAACTTGTAAGATTTTTATATATTTTATTTTTACACTTTAAAAACGTTTTTTTTTTAACTTTAACTTTGGGTCCCCCTAAGGTGCGTCACCACTAGGGGGGCGCGATCGTTGTTTCTACAACCTAATGCATTGTATAGACAATGCATTAGGGTTTACAAAGATGACGGTTTCCCCACTTCCAGCCTGAGAAATCAAAAGCATGGCAGCGATGGAAACCTTCACAAGGCTTCCATCTGCCATGTTCACCGATCGGGACAGAGCGATCTAACCACTGATGTCCTAATCGCAGTGACAGACGCCACAGCCATTTTTGCCACGCCGTCTAAGGGGCTAAACAACGCAGGGTGGCGGCGGCTCTATCCCACTCTGTAACCGCTGGGTGTTAGCTGCAATTAGCCATGGCGGCTATGTAGCGGGACTGCAGCGCGATCCTGCTACAAAGCCCATTACCGGCATCAGGATTTATCTATACGCCACAGGTCGGTAAGGGGTTAAGGTTTATATTATTTGGAGCAGGATTTCTGAGAAAGTAACATTGTAAATTCTAACTGGACTCCTTAAGTGACAGTAGGAGTCCTGCTTAGACCGCCCACATACAGTGATTTCCCTGCATCAGTGTGTATAAGGACAGGGCCGCCGTTAGAGCAGTACAGCTGGTACTGCCGTACAAGGTCCTGCCACACTGTGAAACAGAGGGAGCCGGCTGGCGCCAGCAGATACCGACCCCTTGCTTCATAGGGATGGTACAAAGAAACTGGCTGCAGGCTTCTCTACCATAGAGGCTATCTCAATTGTATGTGTGCTCTTGCACTGCGCATACAAATGAGATATACGGCGGAGCAGAGAGAGCTATGCACTCCCTGCCCCTGTTGTATGTCACTGTGCAGATGGCGCGATGAAGTGACGTCAACGCACCGCCTGAGCTGCTCCCTGGCCCCAAGCTTAAAGCAACAGGCTTGAGTCCAAGAGCAGATGGAGCACAGAGAGGGGAGTACCTATCTACTGGAGGCTCCTATCTACCTACCTACTAGGAGGCCTCTATCTACTTACCTACTTACTGGGGGCTCTTATCTACCGACCTACTGTTGAGCCACTACCTAACTACCTACCTACTGGAGGGGCCCTATCTGCCTACCTACTGGGGTGACTCTACCTACCTATTTTCTGGGGGCCCTATATACCCATGTTGGAATACTGCCCTGCAGCCCAGAAGGGGGGGATCAGGCTCTGCTTTAGTATGTCACAGTACATGTTGGCATTCATGGTTCCTTCACTGAACTGTATCTTGTCTTGTTAAACTGCTTTTATGGTCTTGGCCACAGCGCTGCAGCTCTGTTTCAGGGTGTTGGCAATTTTCTTATAGCCTAGGCCATCTTTATGTAGAGCAACAATTCTTTTTTTCATGTCCTCAGACAGTTCTTTGCCATGAGGTGCTATTTTTAGCTTCCAGTGACCAGTATCAGACCAGTACAGGAGTTTCTGTGCCCCTTCTGCAAGATCTATAAGCAATCTGGGCGCAATATCTTTGCTGCATCATCTCTGCTCTGATACCGCCAAGGCAACTCCATGATGGGCCAGTATGCCATCCAGTTCCGCACATTGACCTCTGAGCTTGCTTGAAGCAATGAGGCCCCCCTTGCAGCCTTCTAGAGAGGTCTCGATGGATGCATCAAGGACAAGCTAGTTAGTTGTCCGGGGTTGTAAGTAGGTCCAGACCTCGTTGCTCTGGCTACATGGATCACGGAGAGAGAGCTTGAGCTTTGCCAGCAGACTTCATCCTCCCAGCCTCGGAAGCCTCTGCGCCTTGTACCTGTTTCCCCAAGTCTACCTCACCAGGCATTGGCGTACCCTCAAGATGTGCCCATGGAGGTGAACTTTACTCGTTTCTCTGCGGAAGAACGTACCTGTCGGCGCCGTCTGAACCTGTGTCTTTACTGTGATGGTACCTGACACTATCTCAAGAACTGCCCAGTCCGCCTAGCTGCACCCCGGAAAACAAAACGCCAAGGTTTCGAGGGTGAGGTGACCCTGAATGATGCTGCATCTGTTCCTCGTTTGACCACTCCGGTCACGTCACTCTCCGTTACTCTTATAATGCTACCTTTGATGTTCCTGCTCTTCTCGACTCTGGTTCTTCTGAGAACTTCACCAGTCACTACTGGAGAAGTTCTGCCTGCCTGTCTCCCGGCTAGAGAAACCACAGTGTTTCTTTTCGATCGACAGGGAGAATCTGAAGGAGCCTGTACAAATTCCATACCTGGCATCTGTCTCTGCAAGTGGAAAGTTCTCACAAGAAGGAGATCTCGTTTTATGTCCTGCCTAGTTCCTCTGCTCCGGCACTGCTTGGTCTTCCAAGATTCCAACATCACGGCCCGTCTTTGGATTAGAAAATGGGTGAAGTTATCCAATGGGACGAGCTATGCCACTCACGCTGCCTCAAGTCTGCCCATACATTGCAACCCCACCCCCCCCTTTACCTGGCCGTTTCTTATTTTACATCAGCTGTCAACAATTTAGCAAAATAGGCTGTATCCCGCCCACCTCACCCCCTGCCTACTGTTTCTACTCCCCAAATCCAAGTAGTTAACAGGGACTTGTCTGACATCTCCACTGAAGACAGTCCTTGGGCTACAAAGGAGGACGTAGTTACCCCTTGTTCTTTTCAGGGTACCGGGCTTGCCTGGAAGGGAGGGTTTGAGGGGGGGTACTATCATGGTGCATGCCACGGCCCCTGTCATGGACCACGGTTGTGCCCGTGCTTCCACTGCGGTTTCCGTCCAGTCCACTGCGGGATACTCACCTGTCCCGGCTCCTGTTCCTGTTACTTTGCCAGTGGCAGTTACTGCTCTCCCGTGCTTCCTGGCGTCCCCTGTGTGCACAAGTGCCCCCTAGCATGCGTGCATAACTACTCTTTAACTTAAAAGGAAAGTGTCCTAATTACCTGCCCCGTGACCTATGACCTCTGTGCATGTAAGGAACTTCCTGTCCTTGCCCCAGTGTCAGTTCGTTGTTGTACCTACATAGAGCTTTGTCCCTGTTGCTGTGTTACTGCTGTTAACTCTGCGTTATCAGTACGCTACCTGTTGTTCCTGCCGCTGCACCAGTTCCCTAGCTGTTCTTGCCCCTGTACCAAGTCCACTACCTGCCTGGGACTGTGTTACCTGTCTACGACTACACCTGCTGTGACCTGTCACCCCCACCAGTATCCGGTGTCCTGTCCTTCGGCTACCGCCGCGAGTTATACCATGTCTACGCTCACACTGGCCCAGGGGATCCATCCCTGTGGAACATGAAGAACGGTCTGACTCCTGTCAATAACCGTCACAACATGCAGCTTTTTTTCCCAATTTTTGAGGCTTACGTAGTGACCAAAAATCCCACAATTTACTGATTTACTGAATTTATTGATGCTGTGATGCTTATTATGTGTAACTTTTTATTTTTTTTAGTTAGAGATGGCAAAAGAGGGGTGTTTTAAACTTTGAAAATATTTTATTTTTAAAACTTTTTTCTTTTTTACACTTTTACTTCTATTCCCCCTAGGGTACTTATCCACCAGGGGACTCAATTACATGTATAGCCTTGTGCATTATATTCGTAATACAGAAGGGTGTACCAAGATGGTGCTCCTGTTACTTCCTGTCTGAGGTAGGAATTAACAGAAGCACTTACATTAGACTTACAGCTGCCATGGCATCTGCTCTGCACCCTACTACCTCATCCCAGAGGGGCTGATCGGGGGGAGCCCACTCCATACTCTCTTACTGATATGATGATGTATATTTATGTCAAATGTCACAAAGGGGTTAGAGTGGCTGCCATGCAGGCATGATAATAAAAGATCTCATCCATACGCTCCGGGAAATTGCATTAAATCCACACAAGAGTTACCCGGCTGTTCAGATTCATAATCCACAGTATGTAAATTTATGTTGTGGATACACTGCAGATTTGTTGTGGATTTTATCTTTTGAGTTCAATGACAAAATTAAAATCCACAATAAATCTGCAATTAAAGCTTATTGTCAGAGCCGCTATAATGTTATTGTGTTCTGTGGATTTTGGTCTTCAAGCATGTGATATTGTGATTATGGAGCTTTCAATTACTCCGAGCATCTCACTTGGGAGGATCTGCATTGAAAAGTTCTTGGAGCTGCCTTTCACATTTGAAGAGAAGAGGTGAGTATGTTTTTTTTTTTTAATACGGCAGTAGTACCCTCAATCGGAAAAAAATAAAAAATCAATAACCGATCAACCCTTTTAAGTCTGTAAGGGTATGGGCATATTTTAGCACATACACTACCATTCAAAAGTTTGGTGTCACTTAGAAATTTCCTTATTTTTGAAAGAAAAGCACAGTTTTTTTCAATGAAGCTAATATTAAATGAATCAGAAATACACTCTATACATTGTTAATGTGGTAAATGACTATTCTAGCTGCAAACTGGTTGTTAATGCAATATCTACATAGGTGCATAGAGGCCAATTTCCAACAACCATCACTCCACTGTTCTAGTGGTACATTGTGTTTGCTAACTGTGTAAGAAAGCTAATGGATATTTTGAAAACCCTTGAAAACCCTTGAGCAAGTATGTTAGCACAGCTGAAAACGGTTTTGCTGATTAGAGAAGCTATAAAACTGACCTTCCTTTGAGCTAGTTGAGAATCTGGAGCATTACATCTGTTGGTTCGATAAAACTCGCAAAATGGCCAGAAAAGGAGAACTTTCATGTGAAACTCGGCCGTCTATTCTTGATCTGAGAGATGAAGGCTATTCCATGCGTGAAATTGCCAAGAAATTGAAGATTTCCTACAACGGTGTGTACTACTCCCTTCAGAGGAGAGCACAAACAGGCTCTAACTAGAGTAGAAAGAGAAGTGGGAGGCCCCGCTGCACAACTGAGCAACAAGACAAGTACATTAGAGTCTCTAGTTTGAGAAATTGACGCCTCACAGGTCCTCAACTGGCAGCTTCATTAAATAGTACCCGCAAAACGCCAGTGTCAACGTCTACAGTGATGAGGTGACTCCGGGGGATGCTGGCCCTCAGGGCAGAGTGGCAAAGAAAAAGCCATATCTGAGACTGACTAATAAAAGGAAAAGATTAATATGGGCCAAAGAACACAGACATTGTACAGAGGAAGATTGGAAAAAAGTGTTATGGACGAATCGAAGTTTGAGGTGTTTGGATCACATAGAAGAACATTTGTGAGACGCAGAACAATTGGAAAGATGCTGGAAGAGTGCCTGACGCCATCTGTCAAGCAATGGTGATGGTCTGGGGTTGTATTGGTGCTGATAGAGGTCATGTGATGGTCTGGGGTGGCTTTGGTGCTGGTGGAGGTCATGTGATGGTCTGGGGTTGCTTTGGTGCTGGTAAAGTGGGAGATTTGTACAAGGTAAAAGGGATTTTGAATAAGGAAGGCTATCACTCCATTTTGCAGCGCCATGCCATACCCTGTGGACAGCGCGTGATTGGAGCCAATTTCATCCTGCAACAGGACAATGACCCAAAGCCACCTCCAAATTATGCAGGAACTTTTTAGGGAAGAAGCAGGCAGCTGGTATTCTATCTGTAATGGAGTGGCAGCGCAGTCACCAGATCTCAACCCCATTGAGCTGTTGTGGGAGCAGCTTGACCGTATGGTGCACAAACAGTGCCCATCAAGGCAATCCAACTTGTGGGAGGGGCTTCGGGAAGCATGGGGTGAAATTTCTCCAGATTACCTCAGCAAATTAACAGCTAGAAGCCAAAGGTCTGCAATGCTGGAATTGCTGCAGAGGGAGCATTCTTTGACGAAAGCAAAGTTTGAAATAGAAAATTATTATTTCAAGTAAAAATTATTATTTCTAACCTTGTCAATGTCTGGACGATATTTCTATTCATTTTGCAACTCATTTGATAAATAAAAGTATGAGATTCAGGGAAAACACAAAATTCCTGGGTGACAATACTCTTATCATATTGTATTGTAAAATACGTGCTGTCAATCACTGCTCTTGTATTTTTACACATGCCTGAAAAGAATTGACGTCAATTCTTTCAGGTATATAAGAGGCAGAATTCCTCCTTGGGCCATTGTGCACTGTTTTCACATTGAAATCATGCGCTTGCAAGTGTGTAATCTCAACAGCACAACAAACATATTTAAAGGGAATGTGTCATCAAACATGAGTTATTGTTTAACTCACATTTTTATGTTAAACACATTTTTTAGGAATTTTTGTTATATTTCTTTTTAATTTTTCATATCACTTTAAATATTTTGTAATAATTCTTAAGTCCTGCAGTTTTTACTTTGGCCACAAGGCCTAATAACAGTTCTGTAAAGAAAGATTCTCAGTTATCTGCTGATTATCAGCACAAAGAGAGTCAAACTGAAAGGAGACACCAGTGTGAATAGATAACACAGGATCCACCAGTCACAAGAGGAGATAGTCACAGCTCTCCTCTCTCACCTCCCTGCACAGTGACTTCTTCCAGGTCACAGAGCATGACTAGAAAACTCTCCTATAGAAGTGAATGGGACTGAGTCAGTCTTAAGACTCCTATGTGCATGAAGCTACTCTAAAACATCTCTTTGACTGCTGTTAAAGCAGTGCAAACAAGGCCAAGTGGCCAAAGTGAAAACTGCAGGACTTAAGAATTATTAAAAAATACTGAAAGTGATATGGAAAATTAAAAATAACATAACCAAAAATTCCTATAAAATGTGTTTAACATAAAAACGGGACTTAAACAATTAGTCATTTTTTGATGACACATTCCCTTTGAAGCTTGCCAGTACGTGGCGTGAATAATACGTCGTGTGAACGCCTCCTAAGGGTTTTCAACTTCTGGATATAAAGAGTTTCCATTCATTGAAAGCAAACAGAGATCTTGAAAATGAAGGAAGTAGAACGTTTGGCAATTTTTCATTATACTAAATCCTGTGAAATCTCTTTATGTCAATGTTTGTGGAATAAAGGAAAAAATATCCAGAGTTCAGGAAGTCAAAGCTTATATATGGTCATATTTTGCTATAAAAACTTGAACAGATCCCATTTGGGTTAAAACCAAACCCAAAATGCACCGATGTGTCCGCATTCTTCCACGATCTATTCTCAGCCATGCACCAGTGACCACTTGGGAGCACAGCATTAACTTGACTTGATTGCTTTGACATATGGAGCCCCATGCTGCTTAATCTCCCTCACTATCCCATTTCTTGACTTTTGGAGAGGGGAGGACGGACCTCATGTTCTGCATCTTCCTCCTCTTCCTTCCACAACATCTACAAGGACATTTCCACCTGGATCTGCAGTTACACATTATCCATTACTAGGACAGTCCA